>KN837096.1:888131-905734 GCA_000827215.1 Sphaerobolus stellatus SS14 | reverse complement strand
CAAAAAGCGGGAGTGATAATACGGGGATAAAGATTACGCAGAGTCTACTGACCAATCACGATGCGCAGGTTGCAGAGCGCTCGATAAATCTAACATTCAAAGTGGTTTCACCCATGCTGAACCACCAAGCTACTAGGTGGATAATGGACTGTTCAACTCCCATAAGAGTTGGGTCCCAAATAACCAAGGGACACAAAGATAAGTCACAGGTATCCACACCTGTGAAATTGCTGACAGGAGCAGAGTTCTTCACTCTGATCCTTAAGCATTGTTCTCTATCCAGAGAATAAATTTATACTCAAATCATCCCTTACATGGAGAGGGATGGTGAGAAGCAGCCCTATAGTGCCACTGACCAGGAACATGCTGCATATATGCAGATACATCAATGCACTCCTGCCCCTAATAAGGGCAAGAAACCTTTGACTGGTCACATCCAGTCAAAATACTCAGCTCATGCCCCACAGCTGACTAAGGCTGGAGAATCTAGCCAGCAGTGATTGGATGTAGAATTAGATGTGTACCACCAATTGCATGAGCCCACACTTCCTTATGATGAGGAACTGCCACATGGAGTCTCTGATATAGAGATGAGTGCACCAGTAAATACTGGTGCTGGAAGCACTCTCCTAGATGAGAGTGCAATGAGTTTAGATCATGAAATAGATGATCTATATAGTTGACTGCTAGTAGCAGTCAGCCAGGGAGGATGTAACAGTTTAATACTGTTATATATATCCATATTATAATTAATAATAATATATATTTTATATAATGTATTAGGTACATATATGCTAGTTAATACTTAGTGTGGATGCCATAAGTGTCCACAGCAGTTCACATTTAGTATGCCGGCACATTAGGCACCGGCAATATTATCTTTAACTCACACCATGTACTACCTATATACTCAAAATACCTTGAGTTCAGTTAGTAGAGTGTGAATTAAGATATAAAAATATTATACCAAGGCTCTCCTGCATGAATAGAAGGAGATTAAGATATTCTAAGTAGCCTATTATGGGTCTAAAATACTAATTTAATAATTAGACACTCCACCCTATGTCCAAAAAAGCAGGGGGAGGAGGTCCTACAGTGGTACCGGGTCTACATGGCTTGGTGTACCCTGGAACCTCCTCTACCTGCCTTTGTGAAGATAGGGTGAAATGTTTGACTGATACATTAGTATTTAGATGAATATTAGGCTACTTAAAACGTCTTAATCGAGAGCCCAATTAGCGTGTGCGGCATTGTATAGCTCGCCTATCGCTGCGTATCACTATATATCGCTTGTAGCATTTTGCACGCTTTGCTGATGTAAGCAGCCCCCCCCTTCGCCATCGAAGTGGCTCGGGAAGGATTCTTTGCCTAGCTCTTGATAATCTAATATGGACTTTACCCAATACCTGTATCTTGATGAATTCCATATTTCATATTGTGCGTTGATTTGCTTCTCTTTCAGATAGATCACGCAATCTCAACGGCAATGTGGACTCTCCCAGCATGTCTATGTATTGTGAAGAAACTGTCACCCAATAGTTACTCTTAAGGTCATATGTTTTGGGAACGCAAACCCTCTATAATGGTAAGCAATCATGTCCGTTTGTGTACAACATAGTACTTCAGGTCAGCAATAATGCATATGCATGGTTCTAGGCTAGGAGCTACTTTGCAACCCATTCGCTAGATCGATCGTAAGGCTAAATATAGTACATAAGCTCTAATGCTCAGACTCGTTTAAAGAGAACATCCTAACATGTTCGCTCATGCTCTATTACTCACCTCACGTTTTTCAGCCCAAACGATGGGGCCAAAGGCATCTGCGGTATCCACCTCACGTTTTTCAGCCCAAACGATGGGACCAAAGGCATCTGCGGTATCCACCTCACGTTTTTCAGCCCAAACGATGGGACCAAAGGCATCTGCGGTATCAGTGTCACGCTGAACAAGAGCCTAAAAACAGTGCGTTAGCTCTGATACGGAGACTTGTTTACAGAGAATGCTAACATTTGTATTCGGCTCTCTTCCCTGTGAAAAAAAAACATGAGTATGAGTAGAGTGTTCGGTGAGATGATATACATACTTTAAGAGGAGCAGCCGTGGTGAACGACAAGGTGAAAGTGACGATTGCGAACAAGCCGAGGCTCATCATTGTGGATATCGAGGGTTCTACCGAACCATACCGAAAGAGCCCACTCTTTTATATCATGGGAGCGATAGGCATGTTATCTCTTGTTGGGAAACAATCGGATCCGCCGATGCAGAGAGATAAGCTGAAGCGGCACAGATGACATCTTTCACAGGCCTCGTGGTGGGAATGGTTTAAAATGTCTCAATCATTAATCTGGGGTGGTGTTCTCATATCACATTCTCACATGATGTAGCTCAGCTGACCGGGTGGCGACTATCTTATTATCCATACTGGCTACTAAGATGACAAGGTTCCTGGGGAAATTTCAAGATCGGATGTGCAGAATACCGAAGGATAATAAGCGAGTAGGAATAAGAGATATCATCGGATATAACCAATTTTGTCATAATTCAGTATCTTTAGAATAAGATATTTAGCAAAACTTCGATACAGACTCGGAAAGGCATTCTCAAACAAACGGATAAACGGCAAAACTCAACACTGTCCTAGGCTCGCTAAATACAGTGGACTAACAGGTACAAACTAAGATTTTGACCTCTATGTAGTGCAGACGGATCCGGATCAGCCAAAACTGCAAAGTAATTTATATTCTGAAGTATATTTGCGTATCCCAGTCATCATAGATGTGAAATATTTCCTAATGTATTATAGGGGGATCTGGAAGATCATCTTCAATATACTCCGTAGTATTTATGAATTTACTGATCTGTCTTTCTCGTGCCCATTCTTGAAGCTTCGAGAAATTGACGCAAGTATGCGCTTGATGGGAAGAGCCCCGAACACCTTTGAGATCGTCGTACCAGTTCCAGACATTCATGGAAACATCCGGGTTACACCTGTAACTCATGTTGAATAACGCCTTTCTAAGACTGAATGACAAATAAGACCGACTCACATGAGTGCTTGCCGAATATATTCCACACAATGGAAAGCATGCTTTGGTTCCAGCATGTCATAATTGTGATGTTCACCCACACCATAGTAATCTTTATGGAGGGTCCTTCGGATGGAGTCCTATTCAAGAGTGAGCTAATCCAGAAAAAAAGAAAATCAGAAGAGGCGTCGACAGACCAGACAATGCAACTGATGAAAAACATCAAACAATCCGAGGTAGTAGCCTGGTTCGTCTTTAATGGGCCATGACTTGTTTGCCATCAAAGCCATGTCCTGCTTTGGGATTTTCATGACCGTGTCTGAATTGTATGGATAAGACACCAGTCAAATCTTTGCGTAAAACGTACTTACGATTATAGAGGTCACCCCATGCTTTATCTACTTCATCTGAGGCTCCTTGATAGATCGTTTGATGTTCCATTCCAGGCTCAAAAACCCTGACTTCGTACTCAAGGGCCTCTCGAGCAGGAGCTGCAATCACGTCACAAGCATTCTTTAGTGGAACTCAGTTGAAAAGATCCAAATCCATTGAAACTTACAATATAGTACAGTCCCTTTCATCTCAAACTTGCGCAAATGACCAATGCTGCGGTAGAAGACGAGGATTGTGACAAATTGAACGACAACCAGGAATAATAGGATCATTTCGCGACGAGAGAGAAAACCTAATCGAGTATTATTTCGCCGGTAGCTTGGTGTAAGTCGCCTATCATCGTAGTTTGCAAGCTCTTTCTCCTCGTCATTGTTGAGGGGTTCGTATTCAGGAGACTTATACGACATCGTAGGAAGACTCGGAGAGAGACGGTGATGGCTAGGCAGACTCAGGGTTATTCACAGTCGGCATTTGTATGTAGTGTTGCCGCGGTTCGGTTTTGGTCCCGAACGGAACCGGAACCGGCGGTTCAGTTTAAAATAGAAACGGTTCGAGACCGAAACCGTTTTCTGCGGGTCCGTCTGGTTTAGAAACCGGTTTCAGACCGCCAAACCATGGTTCTGAGGAGTACTTTTCTTTGCGGGTCGAGACGAAAATAGTGGGAGTGGAAGTGCGCCTTGGCTGTGCGAGTGGGCGAGATCATGGGAAACGCGACTTAGGATGGCGAAGCCCCTTGCAAGTAAAGATTTCGACTATATTTTGGCTGTTAGGAGTTAGAGTGTTAGGGTCAGGGCTAGGGTTAGGATTAGGGTTGAGAATATTCTTCGTGTTAAAAGCAAGTTAGAATTATTGAAAACACACAAAAAAATTGGTCTCCTGAAGGTTTGAACTATAAACTAATAACAGTTTTGAGAATTCTGATAGCAATGTAACTACTGAGTCAAGGAGGCTCCTGTTAATTATCATTTGATGTGATCATATTCTGGCACGATATTAAACCTCATTATATTTGGGCACCAAGCATGTTCCACTTGCACGGGCACTCCCACTCCCACTATTCTTGTATATACCTCGTCAAGGAGGCTCCTGTCAATCAATCATTTGATGTGATCATATCCTGGCACGATATTAAATCTCATTATATTTGGGCACCAAGCATGTTCCACTTGCACGGGCACTCCCACTCCCACTATTCTTGTATATACCCTTTCTTTGCCAGGTAATCCGCCCTAGGGTGGAAGGGTGGAGGGTCTAAATGGTCTTATACTGCTTAATAGTACCTACAATCAAATTCAAGAACGAAATCATACCCTGTTTTGTAAAGTATTGTGCAAATTATGTAGGTGTGACATAGCGTGACACCACCCCAGTCTGTCACGCTCCTACTATCTAAGGAAAGCGATAATTCCAACGGTCCGTCCAGTTCGAAACCGGTTTATTAATAAAACCAAACCAGTGAAATCAATGATACACTGGTTCGGTTCGGTTGGTCTAAAAATGGTTCGGTTACCGGTTTAGGTCGGACTGGACCGAGCTGGCGGCAACACTATTTGTATGACCCTATCTACCAAATTGGCCACTTCCACTTTGGCTTGCCTCCAGAGACTATTGCTGACAGACATGATTCCATCGATGAATATCTGACAGGGAACTAATTTGGGAAGGGTCAGATGACAGAACCTCCAGGTATCAATTTGACATCGGTCCTTCGGGTCGGGAACCGTACCACCGAGAATTCTTCGAAGGAAGACTTATGGCCTCGAGGTCAAATTTTTGGAAAAGGTGTTCAGAGCTGAGATGCCGCCTCGGTACGGATATACGGGCATCTGGCTACTTATCTGCATGATAAATTTAGCATAGGAGAACTATGACATACCCTTACCAAATGGAGACCCACGGGTAGCGAAAATTAGCTCTTGACATAAATTCTCAATTCCCAATTTCCAGTAAAGAGTCGATTCTTACCGTTCCGACAGATTGGTCTCAGATCTGATGCCAATCCACCTCGCGTAATTAGGAGGTCGCTTGACGGAATGTCCTTCCCCCAGGGACCCACCCTTCAACTGACCAATTGAGTATTTCCCTCGATGTATATATAAATAGATAATAGACTTTTCATTGTTTTCGACATTTCTTTTCAATCAGTTACAGAGGCTAACCTTCTACTATCAGAAATAAGCACTACAACTCAGGAGAAAGGGCCGGCAGGCAAAAATGATCTTCCCAACTGTCAAATTCCACCCAGCGTTTGCACCGGCTGCAGTGGATGGTGACATCTTCGAAACTGACAATGCTTGCAGAAGACGGACCTGCTGAGGATTGAGCATTGGATGGACCAGCAACCGGCACACTGGGAGCTTGCATGCAACCCTCTAAGACGGAAGATGAGGGTGTATGAAGAACACTGTGGTCGCTGTCCTCTTCTACTTTGATGGGTGTCTGGGTGCAGCGGCAAGAATCCTTATGACATATAAGTGCTGAAGAGGAAGGGGGAGAAAAAGAGCTGGAGCTTGCTCCTGTCCAAGTTGGTATGACTGTAAAGTAATATGAGTATAATAAAGGTCTCATAATTGAAATTTACATACTATAATTCTTCAGCTTGCTCATGGAAGAGCCAATGGAGGACTGCTTGCGCTGATTGTGCCTGGTGGCTTGCAGCCCTAGAGGTCCACTTCCATGACCAATGGTGTGCTGGGTGGTGGCTTGTACCATTGGATCCACTGGAACAGGGAGAATGGCTAGATAAAACAATTAGTTTTAGCAAAAGGATATACATGGTTCACTGACCTCCACTCTTGGGATAACCTAAGTAGACAGCATGCTCTGTGGCTGTCTCATATATATCATTAATGCAAACTATTATTTTGATGTTAATATTTTTGGGTAGAATGAACGTTCATGTAAACTCACCATGGAGGCTGCATACCTCACAACCATAGAACCAGTATCCACCACGGCTGTATATGTCCACAAAACAAGAGTGTTCTAGAGAACACTGACCACACCAGCACTCATAGTTCTGCCTGTGACTCTGGTGGTAATCCTTGAGCTTTTCGACTGGAACAAGCTCATGTGAGCATTCCTCATAGATCAGACTGGAGAACAGTTCAACTCAGGGTTGGTTCCAAGGAGGTGCAGTTGCTCACTATGGGTATGGCATTATCTCTCCACTCTGGTGATCATAGAATAAAAAGTTATTTGAGGTGGCTTGAAGGATACATTGAGTCTCGAAGAACAAGCACTGATGTGTGGCTGGGAGCTGTATCAGTAGAGCTCTCTGGTCACTGATTTCATTCCCAGGGAGTCTAACAGACACATGGGTGGCCACATAGTTGGGGTCAAGTGCCTGCCTGCAGCACATGTTAGGTACGAGGGTGGTACAATGATGGACTTTGGACTTTGCAGCAGCAGTCAAGTTTAGCTCTTTTATACATGTCTAATTGAATACAATGATGTACCTACTATTCCAAATAGCATTTCTGCAGCTCTGAACCCCCATCTCTATCCCCCAACACCTATGTTCAACATCAGAGGGTGCCAGCAAAAACTTGAGGTGAGTGTTATGAGCCTTGCATGGTGAACTAAAATAAGCAAGAATGGTCTCCAATGTATTGTGAAGTACTTACATAGCTTTATTTGGGTATCTTGAACCCTTTCAGAACCTTCTGTGTTGTATGCGTCAGAGGGTGAGCTTGTTTGACTGAAAAGGGTATTGAAGCTGCTGACTAAGCAGCACCCCTCCAACGTAGTCTGTTTTGAGGTCAAGCAATGCCTGCCTCCTTTGGAGCAGAGGAGCAGAAACATCCATTAAAAAATATTAAACCTTCTTCAGAATTTTTAGGGAGCCCCCTTTCCATATTCCAGATGTCCAAGACACCAGGATCCTTAATGTGGCTTATGACCTGGGTAACTGCAACTTATACAAGTGCTCACTTGTAGGCAAGAACCATTTGAAATTTTTTGTTCAATTAAATTCTATGGTTACCTATAATAAGATATTCTTACTGGAGGAAAGCAATGAAGCTGGCTGAATATCAACACTCTGCAATCCTTGTACTACCAGCTATATGCTGCTGTCTTTGCTTCAGTGGACTGCACTGCAATCCGCAAGTGCAGAGTTAAGAGATGCTGGTTTATTTGATGAAGAACAAGTCGATGTAAATCCCAAATTACGGGATTTATGTGCAATATCTTCTGAGTTGGGGTGTTCTGCGCATCCACTTGTTTCTTTGATCAATACACTCCCAATGCACCGGAATATTTTTCAGCAGCAGAAATTGCATCAAATAAAAATAGGAGTACCCAAGTTGCGTTTATTCAAGCCAAAGTTTTTCACCCTTTAAATGCTGTTCTTGAATATCCTGAAACTGGATTAAAGACTGGAGATGCAATTGGTCATATTTTTTGAATTGATCCTGCAAGAAACATTCAAGATTTTGATCCTAAAAAGAACATCCAATATTCCCTTGGTGGAATACAAGGTGGACAAGAGAATGTCAAAGCCTTTCTCCTCAAAGGTTGTTCACAGGACAGAAATCCTCCCTTGTGTTGGCAAGAGAAGTTAACCTGTGAGTAGATCCTCAAGTCTTTTCTTTCACTAGGAAGTCCTATTCTAATATAATTCCTACCAGGTATTGGAGTGAAACAGTGCTCTTTCTCCAATGATCTTTCTGGAGAGAAAGCACAATTTACATTGAAAGACCTGACAGATGCCTCACAGGAAGTGTTCTTAAAGACTCTTGGATTCTTTTGTGCCTTGCAAGAAGGCAGCTGCTTATTCTCAGTCAATTCCGAAGATTTCTCTGATTCAGAGGAAGACACAGTTGGACCCACAGCATCCCAATTATATGAAATACTCTATGACAATTGGGCAGGTGAAAAGGATTGCAAGCAATGTCCAGCAAAGTGTTTATTTTGCAGGGACCAATTTCATCAGCCATATATCAGGTAGGCTGTTTATTATCCTTTTCACCACTTTGGCTGATTATTTATTAAGATGTGAGCATTGCCAGAAAGGCAGTTAAGGACATCTTTTCTTATGCAATTGTAAAGACTATGTCTTTATGTTGGTTTAGTTAATCACACCTGTAAAGTGACTGTTTACAATATTATGTATTCAGCTACTTAAAGTACAGGTATAAGTGACAACTGGGTGGCGCTAGTCGCTGACCCAGAATTATATACTAGAGGATTACATAAGGTATATACTTTATGTAATAATATTATTATGTAACTAAGTGGACACATATATGCATCCATAGGAGTCCATAAGGACTTAGGCTAATTGACACAAAGTCAATTCATTATATTGTACTAATATACAATAGACACATATATGCACCTCAAGAGTGACTTGGGATAAGTAATAATCTTTTACAGCAATCTTCAAGAGCTTGAGCACACCTACCTCGAAGCTCTCTTTCAAAATAATCTCACAACAATTCTTGATTATGAGACTCAGGCCAAAGAGAGAGGATATGGTCCATTAACAGCATGTCACACTGTCTGCTCACCCTGAGAGCAGAAATTGCTGTGTCATAAGTAGTTTGGATGTCTCTGCTTCTGAAGTTAACTAAATTCATGGTAGCTAATTGGCATAGAGATGTCAACAGCATCTTGAAACAAGGGGAGATCATGAATGCTATTGATTGCCCCACACACTTTGAGTTCTATTATCCCAATGACTTGGAGAACTGCCCATACATTGCAGTTGTTAGTCAGCATCCACACTCCCATCCTAAGCCAAAGCCAATGAAGACACCAATCTTGATAAAGGGTATACTGGAGGATCTCCTTTTAGGAATGGACTGGAGGCTTGCAGAGGCAACTCCTTGAAAACTCAATCTTGATTCGGGCTTTCTCATGTCTTTGACAAGAGTCCTTGGCTGGGATCAGACTCATCAGCCAAATCTTTCAGATCTTCATCCCTCATTCAACAACTATGATCATGCACAACTAATGATTATGGATTTTTGTAGGAGTATATACCCCAATGTAACATGCCTTGAAGGTAATATTCTCTTTATTTATTTATGGCATTTGCTAATTCCCTTTGTGAATATCTAGGTATTCAGGCTCTCATTTGCCAACATGGTACCTTATCCATGGAACTGCATTATGTCCAAGCAGTTGAAATTCATAATATTCCAGGAGAAAGTCATTGCACCATTATAGTCTGTATGTTTCCAGCAATGAGCAGATTTCTAATGGCCACCACCTGAATTTCCATTGATACATCATATAAATGTATAGCAAAATGGCTGGAATTTGAAAAGGAAGCTTTCTTTCCCAGCTATAATCATTGTAAGTGTTCTTCTCAGCTTTCAATCAATATAATCTAGCTGAATCCTTTGACAGCAATTGTCATAGCACGAGCCTTTATTATGTCCCAATCTGCTGCAACACACCTTCTCCTCTTCAGGTGTATATATCATATAGCCCAAATGGATACTGGAAGGCCCTTTCGTCTCCACTATGCTCATGGTGAGGGACTAGATCCAATCATAGCAGATGGACACCGAGGACAGGCAGTCGGTGAGTATATACTATAGATAGCATTTAAAGAAACCTTTTAACTAGTACAAAATAGGTATGGGTCTTTTCTGCCAGGAGACTACCAAATCAATGCCCAGAAATTGCGCCTATGATCCTGGAAAGCCTCTATGTTAATTGACTGCTTATGATCACCTCAAACAGCTCTATTGATACTGCTTCTCCCATTATACCCGACATGTCCGAGAGCTCAGAGGACATGTTGAATCTCAAGTCCTCACAGCAATGATGAGTCTCGCAACAGCAGATATACTGCCAGAGCATGTATACAAGAACATATTGCAATTGATTCATAGGAGTGGCAAGAAGGGAGCAGGCACTATGACTTGAATGTCTACTTTCACATTTCTAACTATTTCTATATTGGTTGAAAGATAAAGAAGTGGCTGAAGGGTGGGCTATGGCAGCTATATACCGAGGAAAGAGCTTAATGCCACCCTCAATCTGGAAGGCTGCTCCTTCAACTTCGAACAGTAATGAATAGGCCCATCGAAATATTAATAGAGATGGAATCAAGCTTTCTCTTCTTGCTGGTTCAATGGCAGGCTATGAGCATGATGCTTGAGCCATGGCAGGCATGGACTTATCAGAAAAGCTTGGCATTCAGATGAATGACCAGCTTTCAACTCATTTCCCACGAGCTCTGCGATCATTGAATAGAAGTGGTATGTGTTTTTTACTTTCTTTCACTCCACTGGTATCAAAATACTCATAAATCTTTGAAGTTAATGTTCAGAAGCCTAAAAATATTGCAAACAACAAAGAGCTTGAGAAACGGTACCAAGATCTTCAGAAGCTTGAGAAAGAAGCATCCATTCAGACTCGGAAGTTCAAACGAGTATTTGCTAAAGGAAAAGATATGGAACAGCCATTCAAAAAGTTGAAATCCATTGAGAGTCAATATTCAAGCTTATTATCAGGTGTCAAGCAGTTGCAGGACAAGAGCACAGGTGAGGTTGCAATGCCCAGCTTAAAGCCAGCTGACCAATTGATTGAATGGTCGAGCCTTGCTGCCCTCCCAACTGTTGATAGGATTTCAGAAGCTCTCCCACACCTGCATTGAGGCCCATCAGCATAGGCATCATACAGAGCAGCATTTACACGTTCATGAGCCCAGGGTCAATGCAATTTCTCACTCCTCGTCATATCATCCATTCACAAAGTATACCCTCACACAATGATGATACTGTGGTTAACCCGATGTATGCCTACCCAGCTCACCACTCCTCCTATCCTTGTTTTCCTCCATCTTAATGATGTATATAGACTGCTTGCTGATATATATTCTTCACTCTAGCTTCATTTTTGAGGTTAATCAGTCTGTTCCAACAATAGACCTCGAGTGATGGAGTTGCTGCACAGGACACACTAACATGCACACCCACCTGCTACATTATCACAGAACCAATCCATTGTACTCATTGCAGTGAAGTATAAATGCTTGGGTTTAGTGGTTTTTATACTGTGTCTACATAGTCTATGTAAATTGGAATAGTCGGAAATTGCTGTGATCCGAGTCGTTGAAAGGAAAGTGGGATGAGGGGAGTCCTCTGATGCCCAGTGACCTACAGGGAGTCCGGGGTCTATGAGCCTTAACACCTGCAACACTTTGTACCTGTCAACAGCCTCATAAACAGAGGAGATTGGGCATGCCGACATGCCAATGGTAAGAATCAACTATGGACTCCCAATTTCTTAAGCTGGCCCCTGTAGTGCTGCGTAGGCTGCATTGGTTGCGGAAAGTACAGCATTCTTAGGCTAGGTATTTTCGTTTTCAAGGCAATTAAGATAAACTGATGCTTTCATAGTGAAGACAGCCCCATCAGGGAAGTTGGTCAAGCTAGGGTCAGCTATATCAACTATAGTGAGCTATAAATGACTATGCTAGTGATCTTAGTTTATGTACATATTCCTAGCAAAATTTGCATGAGCATAATCTCAAGGCAGACTGTGTAGGCAGCTCCAGGTGTTTGTCAGGAAAGGATTACAGATGATATAAACCAGGTTCCCAAAATAAAGTGAGATAACCCTGTGTGGTTCTATGGGAATGACCAAAAAAAATTTAGAACCATTAGGCGCCGGGTTTTGCCAACTTTTCTGATGCCTTCGGTCTTCAAATAACTTTAGCCGCCCGGTTTTTACTTTAACTTCCATAATCTCTGGATCTCAGCCATGCGCACTATGGAAATGAAGAAAAATAACAGTCAAATGATGTAATCGTCACTTTTCAGGTCGTGGTCTTACTCATGAAGACAGTGCACGTTCTGCTCATGCTTACATTTCGGTGTTTGCACTGCTCCTGATTCGAAGATTGGTGAATCGAGATAGCTTGGTAGATATGAGCCGATGTTTTCATTCCAAAGAGATAGCTATCGATTTTCCCAATCTGACATGGTATTGTGACCTTCGATAGGACCCTCCTGGCACGTGTGCAGGGAGACTGGCCGATGTTAAAAATTCACGAGTGTCTTCTCTGCCGGTGATATTTCAAAATTATAGGAGTCTATCGACACCAAACCAGAGCCAAAGTCGAAAGGGACGATAGGGACGCCAGGCGTTACAAAGACTACAGTCACACCAGCGATTAATTTAGATGTTACATACAGCTGTTCTCGTGGGAGAACCTTTTCTTATTTATCGTTTTAATTATGTCAAAAATATTGTAATGATAGACTGAATATATTATCGCCTCTTGTTTTACCCCGCGGGGATTCGATACTTTTGGGAGGGAATAATTCCTCATCTGCTCATCGTGCCTACCTATTCAACGCAGAAACCCTAAATTGGCATAGATGTATATTTATTGAGGGTTAATTTCAAATTGCTGTCAGGAATCAATTTTTCATTAATACTACAAGCAATGCATATCTATCATTCTGCAACGCTTTGAAGGATAAGCTCTCGGGCAGCCTGGGAGCGAGGTGTAATAGAACACTTGAAATTATCAGGGAAACTGTAGAAGAGACATTGATAATTTGATTGGTCGAGTCGAGTTTCACTTAAAAGAAGAATCGAGAGGAAAGGTATATTCAATGGGAAGTTCTCTCCCCGTTGCGTCCCTTGGGCCGGAGATATCAAACACTTGAAGCATTGACACAATCTCCATAAATAACGAATTCTCAGCCATGTGACTCCCAGGAAAGATTCTATGATATATCAGTGTAATCTGCAGGGAGGCGTTATTTCTGCATCACACCTACCAAACCCAGGGGCTCCAGTAAGAGCTGGATCTCTAACTCCAGGCATGAAATAACGTTCAGGAGTAAGTTTATTTGTATCTGACCCAAAGCCGACTTCGTTGTGGAGTAGCGCCCTGCAGGATTTATCAACATAAGTCGCATTGTTGATGCATGAATAAATGTACCAGGAATTTACAACGACAACCGTCCGTTTAGGAATGAAATATTCCCCAACGACATCATCTTCGCTGGTCGCATGTGCAACTCCTTGGGTAGAAGTGGATGCCATTGAAGGATCTCTTTACGAATATCGACAATATAAGGTAGCTCGAGGTCATCTTCAAATTCCAGCAAGCGAATACCTCCTGACAAATGATCCAGCTCGGCTTGAGCTTTCCGCTGAACAGGGGCAGGGTATCTGCATCCTCACTATTGGACATGGGGTAGATGATGATTTGGAGCAGAGTGAATGAATTCCGTGCTTGTACAGAGCTTAAGAGGGCTCAGACTCATGTCTGCCTTGCAGTTGACAGAAGGACTTCTGAAACTTCATCTGCACTTAAAATATACATCATAACCATGTTAAGAAATTGTTGACTGGATTTATATAGCATACTTCCCAAATTAAGTACTATATTATCTTAAATAGAAGCATGTGACCAGCGGTCCGGAATTCAGCTGGCCTCGTAATCAGATAGCATTCTTGTCATTGCTTACTGTCTGCAACACCTTGTCTCTTAAAAGCTAGGCGCCTGTGGGGCTCTGTAAAAGGGTCCTATGCAGGCTGATGGTCACACAAGCAATCTTGTCGTGGCTTTGATAGAAGTGTCAGTAGACACCGGCTATCTACCATTGCCTTCCTGTTGTGTCTTAGACGTGATTTCTGAGTACACATTCCAAGTTAGCAGCTATCCTTGTCTTGATAGCCCTTGGGAAAGGGTGAGCTTAAATGAACTTGCAGTTGAGAGCAGGATAAAAATAAATGGAGATATTTATAATATAAAATAAAGTCGAGTAGTTTCAGAACACCGTACCTCTAAAAATTCTAAATGAATCTCATCCTAACTACCCTACCTTAAATTCTAAATTTCTGGGAGCTTGCACCACCCGCAGACCCTGCCAGTTTATTTGCTTTTCTTCAGAGATTCACCCCTAAACCTAAGAGTCTCAATCCTAAATACTGAGGGCGTTCCCTGCCTGGAGACGCGAGTGATCTGGTTTTCTTTCCTTCTTTTCCTTTGAGTGACCTAACCCTCAATCTTATATACTGGGGACCGTTCTCGGATCCCAGGTTTTTTTCCAAAAAAAAAAAAAACGAGAAAAGCTTAAGATCCTAGCAGCTGAATACGAGGTACTTGCGCCGCGCCCGAACACCAGCGGTATTCTTGTTATTTTCACGCAAAGAAAAAAAAGAACCGAGGAGGATTCAAACTGCAGCACTTCATAAAATACATTAAAATATCGCAATGTAACCACCTGGACACACTGTCATCTTAAATTTATGTCCAGTTAAACCTTACAAGCGCAGTGACTTCCTAAAAATGAAGCTGAGCTAATCACGAAGTTTCTTAGGTCAGGGTATTTAAGGAACCCCCTCTTTCCCAATTAATCTCACTGAAACTCCTTATTTGAAAGCCACAGCCAGAATTATTGGAGCCACTGTGGGGCTAATGTACAGCCACATACTGCATATGAGCCATAAAAAGCTAAACGAAAATGAGCCACGGTCTGGCGCTGTGGCTGTTGCTAAACCTGTCTATTTCAGGTCAGTATTTGGTCTGCCTATCATTGTCCATTAAAGTGGTGGGCTAATCCTGAATTTCCATGTTTACGCTTTGCATTCATGAAAGACAACCATCGTTGACTTCAATTTAAATGACCTGCGAAGTATCCGTGAGATTTTCTTAGCCATCCAAATAAGAGTTAGAATTTCTTGTTGTCGGCCTCGCACGAAAGGCATCTCGCTAAACTCATCCCTGAGCCACCACCACTCTAAGACACAAAATAAACGAAGATGAGCTGTGTCTATAAACTCTCGCAGATATTGGGGTTATAATCACCTGCCCAATTTGCTCTCTAGTTGCGGAAGGACACCACGACGGCCATGACACTTTATTTTGCCGATCCGAGATGGCGTATTATTATCCATCGTCTTTGAAGCCAAAGGGTTTCTTCTTAGGAACCTTCTACTAAGGCATCAAGGTATCTTGAGAAGCCTCAGGACGGCAGGGACGTGTATACAGCATCCATACAGTAGGGTTGAAAACTCTGAGTCCGATCCGAGATGTCCTATTATCATCCATCCCCTTTGGAGCCAGAGGGTTCCTTCTTAGGAACCCTTCTACTAATGCATCAAAATATCTTGAGAAGCCTCAGGACTGCACGGACGTGTATACAGCATCCATACTGTAGGGTTGAAAACTCTGGGTTGATAGTCATCCGATCACAGTGCATTCACGAATTTGACACCTTATCGTGTCAATATCTGCAGGTTTCCCGCTGCATGTTGGTCAAAACTTTGAATTAGAGGCGCCCATGACACTAGAGACATGGCTAAATTTCTTAAGCCAAAAAAGGTTCAGGAAATCTTAAGTGCTTGGTAAAATTTTTAACCATTTCCTGAGATGAGAAATATTCCAGTAATGTAATATTATATAACAATTTCCTGATCCAAGAAATGAGAGATTGTATTAAGATTTCCTCAAATGATAAATGCTGAAGATGTTCCGTAATCTCTCAGGATTTCCTGAGCTCAAATATGCTAATAAACAAAAGAACATTATGCGACTTTCCTGGGTGCAGAAAGATCAGAGAAATAATGCATTTCATGACAATTTTCTGGTTCAGGTTTGAGGAAGAAAATATTAGATGTCTTTACAGGCTCCTGACCCAGGAAACCTTCAGGAATTTCTTCAATTCACTAAAGTTTTGTTGGCTGAGTATCCTCAGCAAGTGTGGAATTTCATTATAATTTCCTGGTCAATAAGCAGGAAATTCTAAAAAAACTACACATTCTTTCATGTAATCTGGAGCCAGGAAATTCAAAAGAAATTTTGAATATCCTCCTGATATCTTAAATCAGCAAACTCAAAGTAAATCTCGAAGTCCTTGAAGGTTTCCTGGGCCAGGAAACCATTAAGATATTTAGGATTTTCTTAGAATGAGCTCTGGTGGAAGATAGTAATATAAGCTGTTATTTCTCTAATTTTTCTTTCTCCAGGAAATGGTAACAATATTTTTAATTCAATGAGCTTATCTGAGCTCAGGAAAAGTTGAGGTTTCCAGAATATCCTTGGTGTCTCTCTTTCAAGGAAACTGTACACTAATACATTATTTTCTGGATGAAGAAATGGTGGTGAAATCTTGTGTTTGTTCTGTATTTCTGCTGCTAGGAAATGACCTGAAAATTTACCAGGTCCTCAACATTTTCTGAGCCATTCTTGGATCAGGAAATTTAATGATGTCTCAAGTGTGAAGCTGAAAGTGAATGCAGCTTCACGGTTTCGCCAGCTTCAGATCAGATGAAGCTGGAATTGAAGCTGGCAGAAGCTGGCAGCTCTGAATGCTCTTAATGCAACCCTTCCCAGTCCAAGTACATAATTGTATGAACGGCGGCCTGGATCATCCAAATTAGCGCTGGTTAAATTTGAATTACTTTAACTGGTATTCGATAGTATACACCTTTCTTGAAAGACTGGAGTCTCAGAGAATCTATAAAGCTGGGTGAAATTATCAGGAGTAACGCAGCAGCAGCTCTAACCAGCAACTACACATCTCCTTCCTTTAACAATGTTCTTCAAGCACCTCATCTTTCTTTCTGCCTTTGTCATCAGTGGCATGGGCTGGGAGATCATGCTCTTCGAAAATAATAACCCTGACCGCCCTGGTGACCCCGACAACTGTGACCCCCAGGTTGGTGGAACGGCAGTCAGTGGCACAGGGAGCGACTGCATCGAAGGCCTAGCTACAATAGATGTCGAGTGTCCAGGTAATCAATGGCGCCCAAGGGTGTGCTTGTAAGTTTGACTTCTTTCTCTGATGTTATGAAACCTACGCTGAGTTCATAGTAAAGTCGAAATGTGGACCGGGGAGTGCGTACGGTTTACGATTGCTTTGAGGCATTGGACTGAGTCGAGGCTCGCAGTGATTGCAGTGAGACGATGAACAATAATCAGGGTGCTAATTTCTGCTTTAACGATCTTCACCCGATTGGTACTTTGATGATCCTTAAGCTATATCTTAGGGAGCTGACTGTAAAATCTTCTAGGATCCGTTCGTGTGCTCTGTTGAGAGTAGGCCAAGATGACTGGGTTCTGGCATATGCTCTTAGCTCATGTACATCACGAAATCTGGCAAAGTCCAGGTAGCGCTAGGTGGTCTAGATACCTCCCTAGCGTGTTTAGCGAATCCGCCGTTGCCTAGTTGCCCTAGCATGCTTAGTGAGAGCTTTGCC
>KN837096.1:853766-887506 GCA_000827215.1 Sphaerobolus stellatus SS14 | reverse complement strand
GGTGCTGCAGTGGTAAGCATACTGGAATGAATTTGGTGAAGATCGAACACATCTAGTTTGCTGTGTAGTTCGATATAGGGAGGGTGTTGTGGTAGTTCCACCAAGAGACGAAGACGGTGAGAACCACACGTGACTTGTTGAAAGTGGCACGTTGCAGTCTTCCTAAAAATATAAAGTGAAAGAAGAGCCTACCAATTCTTAGCAAGCCCTAGCAGCTCTATCCCAGGTAGCGCTATCTAGCAAGTCGACATGCTAGGAAGCCATTTAGCCGCCCGTGTCAACTTTCCTGGTGTAGTCAATCCTAGTTAGACCATGTCATTCTAAATTGATTAATGGTGTGCTATTCTTGAATTGTGATGAGCAGTTTAAATCAGTGTTGATCTGCCCAAGTTTTGAAGCAAACACAGTCCACGATTCATGGGCTTCCCCGTGAAGATCAGCCGGAATTCCCTTCGAAAATGGAGATCCACCATTGCAACCTGGAACATTAAGTAATGTAGAGTAACTCTGGATATTAATGAGACTACCGTCTGTGCTGGAACGTCACATCAGTCCAGAGAGACATATCATTCACGCATCCTATCCAGTCTCGTAAGTTGACGAAAGCTGTCCATGAAAAGTCTATCAGGGACTGAGGAAACAAATATGACTTCAATACAATAAAAGAGAGTGTTACCGATGGAGTAATACTTCACCTATTCGAATAGCAATAACCAGTAATGGAAGACTACCAAGATGAGAATGAGCCTTCCTTTATATTTATCTGAATGCTGGCGTGATGGCAGCTTGGAAAACCCCGTGCAATAACACAAGCGACCAAGGTAGAAAGGAACACTCAGTAAAATTAGGCAAGCTGATCTTTCTGAGTGATAGGAGATCCCGTTAAAATATTAGAGACAAAATGCATTAATTCAGGTATAATGGTTAAAGTCACTGCAGACTGGTCAAAATTTTCCAGAGTGGAAAATGGTCAGGAAAATGGCAGGTTTTGAGTGCATCTTCCAAACATTTTCCAGACCTTAGAAAATATCTGGAATTTGTTTGGAAAATACCTTCAAAGCTGGATTATGTCAGAAAAATTATGGGAGAAAGTTATATTCCAGGCATTTTCCAGGGCTGGAAAGTATCTGGAAAATACACCCAACTCCTGGAATTTTCCAGGCCATTTTCTGACCTGGAAATTTTTGACAAGCCTCCTGTGAGTGGCCGTATATGGTCTTGGTAGAAGTTCTGATTACACTATCATCATGCGAACAACTTGAGGCACATAGAAAATAAGCGAAATAGCAATCAGAAAGAAATATAAAGACAAGATAATGAGTACGCATACGTCATTTGGATTGAAGAAACCTCGATTTCCTAACGCTCAAAGGTCCTTGATGCGCCACTTATGGGAGACTGGAGGTCGCGAGCCTCCGAGGTTCCCAGGAAATAATCAGTCAAGGCCAATGACAAATAATAACTCCAGAAATTGACAGAAAATCTCGGGATGTGTATTCCATATCTACTAAAAGTCTATCAATTCGAAAGTGTAGCACATTCTACCCAAACGACAAATTGACTAGGTGTGCGAAATACACGGAGTGAAAGATGCCATATTCCCGGAAGGTTTGATCGATATAAATCAGCGTATTCGAGTGTTTTCTAATCCTCAATTTGATCGAGAGAATCTCAGCATTTCTATGTCTCTGATACTTGACGATAAAAATGCAGAACCCACTGAAAAAGGCTCGATCGATGGGTGAAGGAATTCAGTGTCCAAACTTCGAGAGAGAAAAGGAAGCTCCCACTAAAAATGCCAAGAAGGTGACGCGGTCCGCTTCTTCTAGCTAGAATGATAAGTATCTCTGTAGTTGAGGCATGTGCGTAGCAGCGTACCCACAGGAAAGATAACCGCACAATCATCAGACAGATATAATACTCCCACCAGAAGCCGAGCGAGGATTCCACAACATTGAAATTATATATGAACATAGATCTCGTAACATTATCACTTCACTATTAAACACTGAAAAAGGAACAGTAAAAACACGTGGGATCATTTCAGGAACGTAACTTCCTTTTCCGTGACATCTTCATTTGCAGTCGCAGCGAAGCTGCTGTCGAAGAACGAGTACGCTCATCTCTAGGCATTTGTGTAATTGCTTGAATAGCGGTGTCACGGAAAATAAGGAAAGAAATCATCCCGAGAAACAAAGATGTCGTTTCACAAATACAAATAGAGTTCCCGGGAATTGTCTGCCCTACTACATCGTTTTTCAATTAGCAGGGATAGAAATGTACAGTGAAAAATGAACAGATCGCATTTCTCTGGGCACTATACACCCGACTCATGAACAAAGAAAATATCGCTGTCATCACCAATCTCCAAGGATGTATGTTAAATGTCTCCACAGTAGATTGATGCACTCAAATGCCCATGTAAGGCGCGAGATTACAGAGAAGATCGACAATTCTAATCGAGGAACAAACGAGGAATTCACAGGCTGCTCGAGCGAAGGAAAAGCGAAGAGAGCTCGCGCTGGGATTAAAATAGCACGTTAAATTTATCCTAGATTCTGAATCGACAGACCATTGGCAATGCTATTTGATGATAATACCCTACAGACAGGTCTCGGTGGCATAGCGTTTCCATAGCTCAGTGTTCTCCAGAAGTCTTCAGATGAATCTAATACATCATATATAAATACGAAAAATACCAGTACTGACAAGATAGTCGACTGACATGCACGGCCATAAAGAGAATCTCGCCGGTGTTATTAAAATCTCCAAGCACTGCTAAAAAAAAAAACAAAAAAAAAGAAAAAAAAAAATTGTATGGACGAAATAGAACAGAGACAAAAGCCAGCTGAATTTAATGTTTGAGATATCTGACGGAGCGGACAGATGTGAACCAAATAGACCCACGGTTTGAGATGGATGGAGAATAGTGATGGACGACTTCCTTAACATCCTGGCAGATTCACAAACTTAAATAAGCGTTGATCTGTCCAAATTGTGGAATAAACACCGTCCCACATCCATGTGCTTCCCTGTGAAGATCACTTTGAATTCTCTTCGAAAAACGGAGATCTACCATTGCAACCTAAAACATTAAGTCAGCGTGGTGTGGTTCTACATATTAATGAGACTATCGTCCACATAGAAATCAGTACGTCACATCAGCCCGTGGAGACAGCTTCAACATTGACGCAGCCCGTCCAGTCTCAGATGTTTAGACGGAAGGTTGTCCATGAAATGTGTATCAGAGACTGATGAAACATATATAACTCCAATGAAAGAATAGAGAGAGTTACCGATAGAGTCCCATTCGAAGAGACGAACCCTAGATGAAAATGAGTCTTCCACGCTAAATGCATATTACGTCGCTGGCATGATGATAGCTTAGATAACCCGAGTGTAATAGCGCAAAGCGATGAATTTAGAGAGGGAGATTCAGTAACATTAAGCATATTGGACTTTTGAATGATAATATACGTAAAAATACTAGAGAAAGAAATCGATTAATTGTGATATAAAATCGGAGTAACGGTATGTATGGCACGAACGTCAGGAAATGTTGACAATGTGATTGCGTCAGGTATCCCAGATGTCCCGCCAAATACAATATGGCTAGATATATAGGGACATCGATGAATCAACAGTACATGGCATTGATGTCCAGCATGGCATCGTAGTGACGCTTCAGGTATAAAAACGGCGACTCAGAAAAGGATAGGGTGTATGCGGCAGACGCGAATGTTATTGAATGGATAAACAGACGTAAAACAATGGAAAGATGGTGTAAAATCTCCAGATCTTCGACTCTGCCCACCAACATCCAGACGCGGAGATGATGACAACGTTGACTGAGTTACATCATCCTAATCTTCCCATGACATTCTCAACGTGAACAAGAGAGAGTGCACACGGCCAGAAAGAAAAGGATGTCGGGTGTTCCGCGTCCGAGTTCCGTCCTTTCACACGGAGTTAAGATGCAAAGTCCAGAAGAGTTATGGAAGCCTGGCATCCTTTTCGGAAGATAATTGCATAGAGAAATGAAGAGAAGGGCAGATTGATAAATGCGACGATGTGGTCAAGAGCGAAAGTGGAAAACACGAGCGGCTAATGGCTCATGTCAGCAGCATGTGGTAAACCATGTACGCACCCGTCACCAAACGTCCTCACCTGCATCCTCTCCGATCCAAGCATGCTTGGTCTCGTCACTGTCACTGTCTCGTCCTATCCTTCTCCCGTTATATGACTTGCTTTTCATATTTATAGGCCAAATGGCAAAGGGGGGAATCCCCGCCTCCTTAGTAATTCGTGTTTAAGAGAATGAAGGAAAGGGTGTTGTGGTGCGGAAATGAATGCCCTTTTCTGAGTCCTAAGTGAATCCTAAGTATCCCCGACCATTCTTTACCTTAAATGGTATTATCTTGGCGCTAGTGCTTCGGCTGTGGTGGGTCGCCGTCTCTTATTGGCTGGTCTCTTGTTGCGTGACGTGGCCTCGATGACTCGTAGGAAGCATGCTTACACGCCTGTTTTTACGTTACAGCATTACACTTCTGGTCATTGTTCATGAGTCATGAGCATTGTGTATTGTTGACATTTGTATTTGTTTGTATTCGTTGCTGTGTTTACATTGCCTATAAATGTCTAATGAGGGAAACCCGAAAAGAGGCGGGGACCGCATCAGGAAACCTGGCGCTAAATACCGAAGGCTTTCCCTGCCTCGAGACGCGAGTGACTTACCTTCCTTTCTTTCTTTTCCTTTGAGCAACCTAACCCTCAATCTTATATGCTAAGGAACGTCCTCGGATCCCGGGTTCTTTTCCTAAAGAGAAAACGAGAAAAACCTAAGACCCTAACAGCTGAACACGGGGTACTTGCGCCGCGCCCGAACACCAGCGGTATTCTTGTTATTTTCTCGCTAAGAAAAAAACGTGCGGAGGAGTCGAACTGCAGCACTTCATAAATACATCAAAATATCGCAATTTAACCACCTGGACACACTGTCATCTTAAATTTATGTCCAGTTAAATGTTACAAGCGCGGTGATTTCCTAAAAATGAAGTTGAGCCAATCATGGGTTTCTTCGGTCAGGGTATTGAAGCAACCCCCTTGAGAAATATTTCAGGTTGATATTTGGTCTACCTATCTTTGTCCATTAAAGTGGTGGGCTAATCCTGAATTTCCATGTTTGAACTTTGCATTCATGAAAGACAAACATCGCTGACTTCAATTTAAATGACCTGAGAAGTATCCGTGAGGTTTTATTAGGCATCCAGATAAGAGTTAGAATTTCTTGTTGTCGGCCTCGCACGTAAGGCATCTCGCTAAACTCATCCCCGAGTCACCACCACTCTAAGAGACAAAATGAGCGAAGATGAGCTTTGTCTATAAACTCTCCCAGATATTGGGGTTATAACCACCTGCCCAATTTGCCCTCTAGTTGCGGAAGGACACCACGACGGGAATGACATCTTATTTTGCCGATCCGAGATGGCCTATTATTCACCGCCTTTGAAGCCAAAGGGTTCCTTTGAAAGCCCGCTGTCTATTTGGGCTCACTGGTTTGCAGTCGCACAAGTTGATAGGACCGCAGTGTATTGCTCGAGAGCGAAGAGCGAGATACTACGTGGTTACAGGAAGACAAGATGATTCGTAAGCTAATTGAGTGTCCGCTGAGTATGCCTGGTGCGCCAGGCTTACACTCCTCCCCAAACAAAAACCTTCTCCATAGCCCAAAATTACCTCACATATAGTAGAGTTATCTAATGCAATTACGGGATCTAAGTTCAGCAGCATCTGTGGTACACCGGCTTGATGCAACACAGGAATAAACATTGGTAACAGAATTGAGACGGCCTGAAACTGGCTAGCAGAAACTTGAATGAAAACTTGAAATTAAATTTGATGGCATGTGGTGTGGTGATAATGGAACCGGTGATTAGGGACCGTCAGAGTCTTCCTCATCTGTGTCCTCATCAAGATAGCATTGTGCAATCTTGGTCTCCGGCTGGTCTTCTCCATCTTCGTCAAAGCCGCCCATCACAAAGCCCACATACTGTCGGCCGTGATCAGGTTGGTCTTCTCCATCAGGTACTAATACCATACCAACGACCTCCTTAACTGGAATGAAGTCGCGTCCAGGTAAAATACCGCGGGCTGCATCTCCAGGACAGGTCCGGCCAACATGGTTGGTCCAACCTACATCACTGGGTACCTTCCGGCACTTCCAGCAGCCTCCGAGATCCGTCAATCGAGTTCGCTCTGAATCTGTGAGTGGAGAGAGGGTTGATCTGGGAGCGGCTGGGGTGGTGACCATTGAGGAGCTGGGAATGGTGGAGAACGAGGGGATAGGGGTGGCAAGTGCACGGCTAACAGAACGACCAGCGGCACCTTCAGCAACTAGACTCTCCCATTGCATTGACAGCAATGAAATGAGGTCGTCAACTCCTATATCATCGAGGTCAAGATCCGGCATGGCCATAACACGAAGGAGGAGGAAATGGTGGGAGTGGAAAAGGAGCTGGCATTTGAACACATGGTTCGAAATGATGCTGGCTCCGAGAGCATTCCTGGCCTCCATTAGGATAGCGGCATAATCCGTGAACTGTAGCTTGCCCTGTTCACATTGGAAGAATGCGCGTAAGGCAAGGAGCTTGTAACCCTTGGGCATAAACCGCGCCCTGATCTTCTTCTCAAACTCCTCCCAGTTCGATAACTTCAGATATTCTTTTCGCCCATTCATCCACCATGCCGCCATCGTTGGTTCTGATAGCTGCATGCCGGTGGCGCGAATCTTGGTGACGGCATCGAGAGGCGGCGTTTTCTCCGTTTTGGTGGATGCGTGGATCGCGAAGGCATCTTCACATTGGGCGAGCCAGGCGTCTAGAGCGGTGGCTGTGAGAGGCCCAAGGAACGTTGGCACAATCTTGGATGCCATCGAATTCGAAAAAGGTTCGGCAAGTACGAGTGCACGGGATGTGGGGTGGGATCGTATGACGCGTTTGGGAAGTGCGCGTCGCGGCGAGCGAATGGCGAAGCGTGGGATAGTTCCAAAAAAGGCGTCCTTCTCGTTGCTGGACGCGTCGTCCGATGAATAGGGCTCCTGAGCTTCGACTGGATGTCTTCGGGTACGCGATGGATCAGCAAGAGCGTCGAGTATTGGAAGCTGGTGTGAAAGAACGGTGTTTCGGGTGAAACGGGGGATGGGGGTAGGTTCCAGAGTGGCCAGCAACGGAGGAATCAGGAAGTGAACAAAAAGGCCGATATCAAAAAAAAGTGAAAGCCCGCTGTCTATTTGGGCTCACTGGTTTGCAGTCGCACAAGTTGATAGGACCGCAGTGTATTGCTCGAGAGCGAAGAGCGAGATACTACGTGGTTACAGGAAGACAAGATGATTCGTAAGCTAATTGAGTGTCCGCTGAGTATGCCTGGTGCGCCAGGCTTACATCCTTCTTAGGAACCTCCCATTAAGCCATCAAGGTATCTTGAGAAGCCTCAGGACTGCACGGACGTTTATACAGCATCCATACCGTAGGATTGAAAACTCTGGGTTGATAGTCATCTGATCACAGTGCATTCACGAATTTGACTCCTTATCGTGTCAATATCTGCGGGTTTCCCGTTGCATGTTGGTGAAAACTTTGAAATAGAGGTGCCAATGAAGCTGTGAAAGCTGAAACAGAATGCAGCTTCATGGTTTCGCCGGCTTCAGATCAGATGAAGCTGGCAACTCTGAATGCTCTTAATGCAACCCTTAACAGTCCAATTACCTAATTGTATAGACTCAATAGACCTTCTTCAAATCTCGTCAAGTACCACTAACTAGTCCGGGCTCAGGCCCGAGCCTGCCCGAGCCCTGCCCGAGCCGTGACGTAGGGTTGGGCCTTGATTTTTGTCAAGCCAGAGCCTCGAAAAGCTGGGCCTAGCCCAAGACTTTGAGCCCAGCCCGAACCCAAAAAATCACTATGTTTTGACCGATGATGTAAATTCCCCATCAATCAATAGTTCACAAGATTATTGAGGATTCCTACTCAATATCTGCCATATCACTCAAACGGTATAAGTGGAAGTCAACTTGACTCTCTCGGATATCTATCCATATCAAAGTCATTGATGATTTGGCATAAATACTAACATGTTCCTGTTGGAAGCAATGGTCGTCTCCGAGCTTCATTACACTTGCGGATATTTATTTATGTGACAGTGGCCGATCAAGGGGCTTGGAACGGCGGCCTGGATCATCCAAATGTTTTAAATTAGCACTGATTGGATTTGAATTACTCTATCTGGTATCCAATAGTATACACATTCCTTGAAAGACTGGCGTCTCAGAGAATCTATAAAGCTGGGTGAAATTATCAGGAGTAACGCAGCAGCAGCTCTAACCAGCAACTACACATCTCCCTTCTTTAACAATGTCCTTCAAGCACTTCATCATTCTTGCTGCCTTTGTCATCGGTGGCATGGGCTGGGAGATTATGCTCTTCGAAAACAATAATCCTGGCCTCCCTGGTGACCCAGACAACTGTGACCCCCAGGTTGGTGGAGCGATAGTCAGTGGCACGACGAGTCAATGTATCGAAGGCCTGGCTCCAATAAATG
This sequence comes from Sphaerobolus stellatus SS14, assembly GCA_000827215.1. Lineage (NCBI taxonomy): Eukaryota > Fungi > Basidiomycota > Agaricomycetes > Geastrales > Sphaerobolaceae > Sphaerobolus > Sphaerobolus stellatus. Next base: position 878,911 of record KN837096.1, on the reverse strand, counting down.
TCGAGAGTGCCCAGGTAATCAATGACGACCAAGGGTGTGCTTGTAAGTGTGCCTTCTTTCTTCTTTCTCTGATGTTATGAAACCTATGCTGAGTATACGGTAAAGTCGAAATGTGGGACGGGGAGTACGTACAGTTTACGATTGCTTTAAGACATTAGACTAACTCGAGGCTCACAGTGATTGCACTGGGACGATGAACAATAATCAAGGTGCCAATTTCTGCTTCAACGGTCTTCACCCGATTGGTATTTTAGGGATCCTTAAGCTATATCGTAGGGAGCTAACTGTAAAATCTTCTAGGATCCGTTCGTGTGCTCTGTTGAGATTAGGGCAAGATGACTGGATTCTGGCATATGCTCCTAGCTCATGTAGTCAGTCCAAGTTAGAGCATGTCATTCTGAATTGATTAATGGTGTGCTATCCTTGAATTGTGGTGAACAACTTAAACCAGCATTGATCTGCCAAAGTTTTGAAGTGAACACAGTCCACGATCCATGGGCTTCCCCGTGAAGATTAGTCGGAATTCTCTTCAAAAATGGAGATCTACCATTGCAACCTGAAACATTAAGTTAACGTAGAGTAACTCTGGATATTAATGAGACTACCGTCTGTGCTAGAACGTCACATCAATCTTGAGAAACGCTTATCATTGACGCATTCCATTCAGTCTCATAAGTGACGAAAGCTGTCCATTAAAAGTCTATCAGAGACTGAGGAAACATATATGACTTCAAAACAGAATAGCAATAACCAGTAATGGCAAAGTCCCAAGATGAGAATGAGTCTTCCTTTATCTTTATCTGAACGCTGGTGTGATGGCAGCTTGGAAAACCCCGTGCAATAACACAAGCGGCGAAGTTATAGAGGAATACTCAGTAAGATTAGCCAAGTCGGTCTTTGTCAGTGATAGGAGATCCCGTTAAATACTAGAGAGAAAATACATTAATCCAGGTATAATGGTTAAAGTAACCGTATGTGGCCTTGATAGAAGATCTAATTACACTAGCATCATCCGAACAACTTGAGACACATAGAAAATAAGCGAAACATCAGTCATAAACAATATAAGGCAAAGATAATGAGTAAGTATACGTCATTGGAATTGGAGATTCCGTGATTTCCTACCGCTCAAAGGTCGTTAGTGCACTGCGTATGGGAAACTGAAGGTCACGAGCCTCCGAGGCTCCCAGGAAATGATTCCAATCAGACAAGGCAAATGACAAATAATGACTCTAGAAATTGATAGAAAAATCTTGGGAGGTGTATTCCATATCTACTAAATATCTATCTATTTGAAAGTGTAGCACATTCTACCCAAACGACAAATTGACTAGGTGTGCGAAATACACGGAGTCAAAGATGCCATATTCCCGGAAGGGTTAATCGATATAAATCAGCGTGTTCCAGCCTCTTTTAATCCTCAATTTTCTCGAGAGAAACTCAGCATTTCTATGTCTCTGATACTTGAGGATGTAAATGCAGAAACCACTGAAAAAGGCTCGATCGATAGGTGAAGGAACCCAGTGTCCAAACATCGAGAGAAAAAGAAAGCTCCCACTAAAAATTCTAAGAATGTGACGCGATCCGCTCCTTCTAGGTAAAATAATAAATATCTCTGTAGTTGAAGCATGTGCGTAGCAGCGTACCCACAGGAAAGATAACCGCACAACCATTGGACAGATATAATACTCCCACCAGAAGCCAAGAGAGGATCCCACAACATTGAAATTACATATCAACATAGATCTCGTAACATTGTCACCTCACTATTGAACACAAGAAAAAAGAACAGTAAAAACAGGAGGGATCATTTCAGAAACGTAACGTCCTTTTCCATGACATCTTCATTTGCAGTCGCAGCGAAACTGCTGCCGAAGAACGAGTACGCTCATCTCTAGGGCATTTGTGTAACTGCTTGAATAGCGGTGTCACGAAAAATAAGGAAAGAAATCATCCCGAGAAACAAAGATGTCTTTTCACAAATACAAATAGAGCTCCTAGTAACTGTCTGTCCTACTACACCGTTTTTCAATTAACAGGGATTAAATGTACAGTGAAAAAATGAACATATCGCATTTCTCGGAGCACTATACACCCGATTCATTGACAGAGAAAATATCGCTGTCATCACCCATCTCCACGGATGTACGTTAAATTTTTCCATTGTAGATTGGTGCGCTCAAATGCCCATGGAACTCGCGATATTACAGAGAAGATCGACAATTCTAATCGAGAAACAAAAGAGGAATTCACAGGCTGCTCGAAGCGAAGGAAAAGAGAAGAGAGCTCGCGCTGGGATTAAAATAGCACGTTAAATTTATTCTAGATTCTAAATCGAGAGACCATTGACAATGCTATTTGATGATAACAGACTACAGATAGGTTTCAATGACATAGCGTTTCCATAGCTCAGTGTTTTCCCGAAATCTTCAAATGAATAATATATCATATATAAATACGAAAATCACCAGTACTGACAAGATAGTGGACTGACATGCATGGTCGTAAAGCCAATCTCGCCGGTGTTATTAAAATCTCCAAGCACTCCTAAAAAATACATTTTTGTATGGACGAAATAGAACACAGACGAAAGCCCGCTGAATTCAATGTTTGAGATACCTGACGGAGCGGACATGTACGAACCGAATAGACGCACGGTTTGAGATGGATGGAGAATAGTGATGGACGACTTCCTTAACATCTTGGCAGATTCACAAAATAAGCGTTGATCTGTTCAAATTGTGGAGGAATAAACACCATCCCACACCCATGTGAATTCTCTTCGAAAAACGGAGATCTACCATTGCAACCTGAAACATTAAGTCTACGTAGTGTAGTTCTGCATGTTAATGAGACTATCGTCCACGTAGAAATCAGTACGTCACATCAGCCCGTGGAGACAGCTTCAACATTGACGCAGCGAGTCCAGTCCCAGATGTTTAGACGGAAAGCTGTCCATGAAATGTGTATCAGAGACTGATGAAACATATATGACTTCAAAGAAAGAATAGAGAGAGTTACCAATAGAGTCCCATTCGAAGAGCAATAGCCAGTGATGGAAGCCACGAACCCTACATGAGAATGAGTCTTCTACGCTAAATGCATATTACATCGCTGGCGTGATGATAGCTTGGATAAACCGAGCGCACTAACGCAAGCGACGAATTTAGAGGGCGATTCAGTAACATTAAGCACGTTGGACTTTTGAATGATAATATACCTAATTAAAATACTAGAGAAATAAATCGATTAATTTCGATATAAAATCGGAATAACGGTATGTATGGCACGAACGTCAGGAAATGTTGACAATGTGATTGCGTCAGGTATCCCAGATGTCCCGCCAAATATAATACGGCTAGATATATAGGGACATCGATGAATCAGCAGTACACGGCATTGATGTCCAGAATGACATCATAGTTGATGCTTCAGGTATAAAAACGGCGATTCAGAGAAGGATATGATGTATGCGGCGGATGCGAATGATATTGAATGGATGAACAGACGTAAAACAATGGAAAGATGGTGGAGAATCCCCAGATTTTCGACTCTGCCCACCGATATCCAGACGCGGAGATGATGACAACGCTGACTGAGTTACATCATTCTAATCTTCCCATGACATTCTCAACGTGAACATGAAAGAGAGCACACGGCCAGAAAGAAAAGGATCTCGGGTGTTCCGCGTCCGAGTTCCGTCCTTTCACACGGCAACGATAGTTGAGATGTAAAGTCCAGAAGAGTTATGGAAGCTTGGTCATCCTTTTCGGAAGAAACTCGCATAGAGAAATGAAGAGAAGGGCAGATTGATAAGTGCGACGATGCGGTCAAGAGCGGAAGTGGAAAACACGAGCGGCTAATGGCTCATGTCAGCAGCACGTGGTAAGCCATGTACGCACACGTCACCAAACGTCGGTCTCAACGCTGTTTTAGATTAAATAGCTCATCATTGTCACAGTCTCGTCGTATCCTTCTCTCGTTATATGGCTTGTTTTTAATACCTACAGGCCAAATGGCAAAGGGGGGAATCTGGTCTTCCTTGCGCGATACGTAGGTGGAATTAGCCATATCATGAATGAAGGTGGGTTTTAACTTCTATGCACATGGGACTGTTTAGATTTTGAGCATAATACGATCAGAACATGTAAATCTCCCCAGCCCTCGACTTCTCCTCGCCGCCACCACCACAACCAGGTCTTCCTTTCACGGCGAACCTTACACGTTTAAACGTTATTTCCCTACATTCATATTTTTATATTTTCCAAATTATGTGTTTGCTTCCGGCAAGTGTAACGTCATTAATTAAATTACAGCTGCAACATGTGGAAAGGCGAGCGAGGTTCCCGCACTATATGAGATATGAGGTTATAAAAAACAAACCCATGCAAGCTTTAATTGTTCATCCATTATAATTTTGCCTTACATTGATCGACTTGAAGGAGTGCCTAACCATGCGCTCATTGCTCATCCCGTTGCAGACGATCAGCGTCCTCCGCCATCTTCGAGCGCGATATCGAGCCTCTGGCGCACAGCCCCATCCCCGCCCCGCACCACTCTCCCAACCCCCATCGTACAGCTCGTTCCCGCAACACCGAGAGCATCGAACAAGCTGTCCCGTTCGTGCTCGCCGAGGCCGTCTCCGTCCTCACAGACACCACGCCCGGCAGCACCGCCGATGTCTCCGTCCTCTCGCCTGTCCCACACAACAGCGCCCCCAGCCTCTTCAGCTTCGGTAGCCCCATCGGCAGCAGGAGCCCACCACTGATCAGGAGCAGGAGCCTCAGCCTCAGCCCACGCCCAGGCCTCGGCGCATGCAAGGCATCAGGCAGCGTACCCACCACCGGTCAGCCCCTCTCGCTAGCGTCTAGCCCGATCCCGTCACCCTCCGCCGCGTCAACTCAGCTACCGGTCCTCCCGTCCTCGCACGCCCCTTCTCCAGCCGCCAGCCCGCGCCTCCGCCCCATTTCCTCCACCTCATCAGCCATTCCACCGTCCTCCTACTCGCCCCAGCTCCTCGCCGACCCAATTTCCCTCTCCACCCACAGCCCCACCTCCAAACGCCTCTCCTTCGTCTCCTACTCCGACCTCCTCGCCTCCACACCCATCGCCTCTGTACCTCTCACCACCCTCACCGCACCAACCACCAACCAAAGCCCGCCCCACATCCCCCAAGTCGCCGCTGCCCAATCCAGCGCAGGCTCCGTCTTCAGCGGCGCTTCCACCGGCGCGCCGTCCCGGCCCCTACCCATCTACTCCATCCACAGCGCGCGAGACAAGCGCGCCAGCACCGTCATCAGCGGCACGGGCGACGATATTGCGATGCGCATTGCAGATGATATTGGCGACGAATGGGAGAGGGAAGGACTCGGCAAGGGTATGGAGGAGCGGTTAGAGGAGGTGTCCATCGTGGGCAGGTTAGAGGAGCCATCGATTGTTGGCAAGGCGTGAGGAGCTTCGTCGTGATGCGCGTTTACTGTATGTGCTCGATTTATGACCCTCACGATATCATATTCTTTTAATCCCCTTCGCTTATATTACCCTTCCATCTTTATTCTTTCGTGTTCTTTGGGATGATATACGTGTATCTACTATAGGGAGAAAAATGTCCCGTTGTCGTCAAGATATATACCTAATAATTCAGAAATCGCACGTCACGCCAAGTTAGCTTGAGCGCAAGTACTTCAAGATGTTCGTATGGCGTTCCTGTCACTCATCGACGCATTGCTGAGTCGTTTCAGCTTCTCGACCTACATTCGCCTCCTATGACGTTATCGCGAAGAACGACGCACGGTCCTCCATATCTCAACTATCGAATGAGTATCGTCGTAATAACATGCGTTGAACGATCAAAGCTGGTGTTTTATTAGCACGAGCGGATTTGGGACGAAGACGTAATTAAGCCTCCGCCGTGGTTTATATGTGAGTAATCATTCGTATCACGTTAATGGATCCTGATGCAGATATTTCAATTCGGATAGTCATCTGACTGTAAATTCGCTTTATAAGCTCTACACTGGGCGAAGATGGGCTAAGAATCCATCCATGGCCTGCGCTGCGTTGGGGACGATGAGCCTTAGCATATATCTTTTCTACAGATATCTCGGAATTCCCGTATTCCGTGCTGGAGCATTCTAGGCGACTCTAGACTGGACTCACCATGCTACAGATATCCTGGATTACATGGCGGACATAATATATTCTGTAGATATATAGGTATGTCACTTCAATAGTCGTATTACATGGAGGTTATGTAGGTATAAATCTTTTTCATGCTGATAATACCTGGCGGCTAAACCTAATTCTCGGGCTATGCAGGTGCTACAGCAGGTAGGTCACGGCCTAGCTTGCCTTCGATACCCTTTAAACCCTTTACTACAGATCGCCAGGTCTACACCTATCTACTGGGCTCACCATGCTACAGATATCCTGGGTTACATGGCGGACATAATATATTCTGTAGATATATATGTATGTCTCTTCAATAGTCTTATTACCTGGGAGTTATGTAGGTATAAACCTTTTTCACGCTGATAATACCTGGCAGCTAAACCTAATTCTCGGGCTATGCAGGTTCTACAGCAGGTAGGTCACGGCCCAGCTTGCCTTCGATACCCTTTAAATCCTTTACTACAGATCACCAGGTCTAAACCTATCTACTGGGCTCACCATGCTACAGATATCCTGGGTTACATGACGGACATAATATATTCTGTAGATATATAGGTATGTCTCCTCAATAGTCTTATTACCTGGGGGTTGTGTAGGTATAAATCCTTTTCATGCTGATAATACCTGGCGGCTAAAACTAATTCTCGGGCTATGCAGGTGCTACAGCGGGTAGGTCACGGCCCAGCTTGCCCTCGATACCCTTTAGACCCTTTGCTACAGATCGCTAGGTCTACACTTATCCAGTACCAGGATCCTGACTATTCTATAATGCTACAGCGCAGTAGGTTACTACAGCAGGCTGCCCACACCCGTCATTCCTACAGCAGGTTGCCCACACCCGTCATTCCTACAGCGATCCAAGAAAAAAAAAAAAAAAGGACAGGTAGGAAAATGTAGCAACGGCGTTGCTACAGCACGCCATGCCTCGAAAGCTTAATCGACGATGTGCTACAGCGAACGTCGTCGAGCAAAGCCGAACCGGCTGTTCAACGGCTACAGCATTTCATAGAAATGATTCCTCGACGCCGTGCAGCAGCAGCATACGTCTGCCACAAGGACAGACATTACTTGACAGTATGCTACAGCGAACTAGGTTGTCGCCCAGACTAGAGCCGGCATTTCTACAGCTACAACGTTCCATAGGAATAACTGTTCAAGAGTGTGCTGTTGCAATCTACTTCTGACACAAGACGGACACTCAAAATTGGTCGCCAGGACTCCACGTCTGGCAAAGACTGGTAGCTGATGTGCTGCAGCACTCTACGTCTGACGTAAGCCTGCCAAACGTCCTCGAACGATCGTTTCTGCAGCATTCCACGTCTGATAAGGCAAATGTCGTGCTACAGCATTTCGACGTAGTTACTGCACCTTCATGTCCATACTAAGCATATTTTTTTGCTGTACATAGTGCTACACTTTGAATATACTTTTCCCCATCCTGACATACTTTTCCAAATGCTGAGTGTCTGAAGGGTAATTGCAAGGAATATTTTCGAAGCCTCTATAGCGGAGTCTGAATGGCATGCGCATTGTTTGTACGGAACATGTGTCGTCTGTCTTGACAGATGTCCGCCTCCCATTTCACCTACTTCTAGCCACCCTGTTACATCCCGACTTATCTGTTCATATCAAGGTTTATTTACAATACATACAGTACATAATATAATCAAGACCATGTCGTAGTGTTTTCCAGCTCAAATACCCATCTTTAATTTTTGTTCCTTGACCTCTCCAAAATGACTTTCCCCCATTGCTGACAATCTCGCAAACACATCTGCCTGCCTACTTGCATATGTCATCGCTCCCCTAGCAGACCTAGGCATTTCGCCACCTTGGGCCACTGTCAACACATCAGTTGTCAACACAAGTACCTTATGCAACCATTTTCTCTGGTAATGTCGAAACGTTCTCCCAATCCTTTCACTCTCTGCTTGCAGCAGTCGCATCTCCTCTTCGAACCTATCCAAACTTGCATGTGCATGCAACCACTCAATATGCATAGCTGAAGGATTTATCTGTCAACTACGCTGTACATAGTCTCAATATTAACTGAATACAAGGCCTGTCCTCCGCTTCGCTCCGGCAACCCTTGCTGTGTCCTGTGTCCCACTCCAATCTGCCTTGTACCAGAACCCAAATAGCCCATAAGTATGTAATGTTGAAACAGTATTATTGTTTGCGCAATGAACTTTATACATTGGAACTGTCAGTGACAAAAATTAGGCTTTGACACTTGTTCCTCAAAGGTGTAGCAAATAACTAAGGAAGGACATGATTCAAAAGTAAGTTGAGAAAGAAGAGAAGCGGTATGTATGCTTTATAAAGACGAAGCGAAAGCTGGGGATCAACATAGTAGGGGGTCATAGGTAATGATAGAAGGACCAATTGGCTGAAATAAACAGTGGCAGTAAGGTGAGGACGGTATCTGATTGTGCAAGAGTTCATCATATAGCAGGGGTGGAAGGTGTACAGTTGAAATTTGGTGTTACTTCATGGATGTCAATTTGCCATCTTTTCCGGTTTCTTTACATGCAGTGTTTGAATGCAAGGAATTCTTCCGCTTACGGAATGATTATAAATCAAAATGACTTGCTTCAACCTGATTCACAGGCTTTTTTTTTGTCCGAAAAGTAGTCATGATAATGAAGAACTTAGGACAGAATTTGAAGTAACAGTCGTGAGAAAGATTAGCAAGCTAGAAGCCGCTTACATAATGCTGTTAAACCGGAAGTTCGAACGTTGCCGACCCGGTTTCTCACGTCCACACGTCCACCTTAAATGCTCTTCATGTTCCATCGTTTGGAGTATGAAAAAGAGAGTCTCGGTCAGTAGGAGTATTACTAAATATAGAACAAATCAACATAATGACGAAATATCTACACTATAATTAATTACCTCAATGTTGTTATGAACACTCTTCCAGAAAAGTTTCACCGGAGCGGGAGAGTCACCATTACGGAGGGCATATCTTTGAAGGCAACTTCTGAAGTGCAAAAAGGCCACATAAATGTAGTTGTCTTCTCCACTTATTGCAAATTTTGCAGGTTGTTCGGGTGAATCGGAGGGATGACTACACATAAGCGAATTCTGACTTAGATTAGCATGATTAATATGAGGCGTCGCAGCACCATGACCCATGGGAACACCATGATATGAGTTTAAGGGTGGTAGTTGTGGAGGGAAGCTATGAGGAAATGATCCGGTCAGTACTTCAAAAAAACAATTATGATCATCTTGGAAACAAGTGTCTCGAGGACAATGTGGATCGTAGGAGATCTGGATGTGTGGGTTTGGGATGGCACAGTTTGCGTACCCGTAAAGACGAGACGGGTCGTTTGTGGTAGTGCCATTGGGAGGGATCCCGGATATATGAAGGTTGTCCTCCATCCGTGTGGTATAAAGGTGGAGGGGGGATAGGACTTGGGTATCCTTGCTGCGAACTCCCTATGACGCAAATTTGAGAGTAGGATACGTAGCGCAATTATGATAGTAGCGGACACGAATTATAAAGGGAATTGATTAGCATTGGATATCGGAAAGATAAGGTACTTACGCGATCCTTGCTGTCCACCACCAGGGGTATATTGATTGGTGTAATTACCTAAAAACTATTTCATTGGTATGATAAGCGGCGAGGTAATACATACAGTAGACTAACCAGCGGGAAGATACGTAGGAGCTAGGTATAAAGATAAGTGTCAGCAATGTAGATTTAACAACTAAAGCCGGTTAGCAAAAAATCATCGCGCCTCATAGTATATTAGGACTTACTCTGTCAACAAAGATTCACGAACCGTTGGGTTCAGAATCAACAGTAAAGTGATGACGGTTCTGCATTGAATCAAAGACTATACAATTCACAGCAAATTGTTACGAATATTGAAGAGGCCGTGGAGGAGGTGAGGAAAGAGTCAAAGACAGGAAGTCGATATCGCTGGAAGAAGAAAAAAGAAAAAAAAACCCTGTTAGCCGATTATTTATACCTTCCTGTAAACGGTATAAATTAATATTCCTAAAAGATCTTCTTACTTCATTGCCACGGACTGAATAGGTTAAAAGGCATTAAGAAATCAAAATAGCTACCTACATGCGCAAGGAATCGGTGGACATCGGTACCAAAAAACCGGGAGTCAGGCTCAGACATGCTGTTCTAAAGTGAGTAGTAAATATTTATATATTAATAGTCCTTAATTACCCACCAATCCAACGTATTTACAGGTAAGGACCGCTTAGCTAAAACCGGTTTCTTGGATCTTCTCTTACTTCCTTCTCGTTTCCTTGACGGCATTTCTTTAGGCATTCGCCGATAATAAGCATGGTCCGAAGGTATACCAATATCGGCCAAATAAACCTGACCTTCCTGAAGAATTGGTTGACGGACAAATTGCGAGAGCTCTTTATTATGGTTGATAAGGCGACTGTTTCCCACTGACAACGATTCGCAAGTAGTCAATTGTTGTTCACTGGTTAGAGGTATGATATTGGCATCCACGTTTATTAGGAAGAGTTTCAAATATTCTAAATAAAATACCATTAGCAAGGTATTGATAAAGAATTGACCAGGAAGGTATAATCCATTACCTGAAAGTTCTAAATTTAAATTGAACCTAGCTATTTCATCTTCAGTAGGACTTTCATGCTGATCACATCTTCGTACTGCGCCAAGTGATGCGGAGGAGGGTTCATATTGGTATTCTAAATCAGGGGAAATTTTCGGCATAGTACCATTCAGCATATCAAATGCTGGAGTTGAGAGAGTTCGAATTTTCTGATTTCCAATCTCCAATGTAATTTCTTCCACCATGATAACTGGGGTTATAATGACTTTTTCAATGCATTCTAGTATACCTATGAAATGAACAGGGCTATGCAGCTTCGGTATTGGTGGACCTTTTGGCCAATGAACTCCCGGAGGAATAACGGCACTATGGCGAATATCGACTAGAAGCGACAGAAGGAGCAAGAGAATAATCTTACATGACGGTCACACTTTGAAAACATCCAAAAACGTAGTAAATTGATGTGGCTGTAAACATAACGGCATGGTTCTTGATGGATGGACGACCTATGACATGTCCGATGATTGTAAAACGAGGGATATATAAATTGTGATGAGACGGCCCATCGCTGTTAGTGTAGGGAAGCGGTATTAATTGCATGGCTCCAATTAATAACTCTTGACAGGATGAATATTAAAAAATGGCCATATAGGAGAACCCCGATGTTACTCTTTAGTGTGGACGTCAATGAGTAATGGTGTACTCTAATTGTGGCTGAGATACTTGAAGAAGTTAAAGGGATTTCGCATCTGTAGTAGTCGTAGAGGGAGGTTAAAAACTTTGTCATAATTGATTCCTTTTCACCTAAGAGTACAATACCCCATATTTGTGTAACGGACATCTCAAGGCAGTGGGATATCGAACTACGTCAGTGTTGTACATATGATACATATACATATACATATATCATTCTTCTGCATATTAAAGTGGTTAGACCTGATCTACCATCATCTCTGAAAGCGAAGTCCCACCCTCTACCTAACAAAAAAAAAGGAAAGTTGCATGGCTGTACATATTTATGAGAGAAGTCTTCGCAACCTATCCATTTCTATGTCCATAGACATCTTTCTTGCTTCCTCACCGTTATTCTATGGATCAATTACAATTCATCGTAAGGCATAATCGGTAGTGCCAATATTGGTACCTTTCTCACCCTAATTCCCGCTTTAAATTACCAGTCATATATGTAGAAGTCACTTCATATCAACTCAACCACGTGAAGATAGGGTCGATTCACCTCCTATACACAATCCAGGTATATAAAGCATTACATTAACTCCTGTAAACGATGGATATTAATTACACACACTTGCTTGGCCCTGAAGAGGACCTTCCTGCTTAGAATTGACTGGTGGTGGAGAACTTGGTCCGCTCACCAAGTGTCCTGATGATGAGAACGCATGGCACGAAATTGCATGGAGGTCAAGAAATAATTTGGCACTCCAGAATTGCTTCGTGCTTAACCTGCAAATGTACAATGCCGACCTCGGATTCAGGGTCAGTGATATATATCAATAGGAATATTCTACATGCATCTTTGATATGTGGAGAAACGAATGACACTGCCAAATCAATTAACACGATATGTTCCTGAACAAAGCATTGAATTACCTCCGTGAAATGAAGGATTTTAATTATGCACACTTATTTCGCCCTGAGGAATTTCCTGCCTAGAATTGACTGGTTGTGGAGAACTTGGTCACTCACCTACGGTTTACCAACAGTATCAGGTCTAAATTTTAGTTCGCACTTAGCGTCTGTCACATTAACTGATGCGTCATGCGTGATGACTCATACATCAACGCAGATCAGCACAGCTATAGTATTTTCCTTTACCTCCCCAACCTCTCCCCTCCGCTGTTACTGCAGTGTGGATGACTCCTCTACATTATTTGGAGGCATAAATGAAGAATTTTAAGCATTTCAAGTGAACAGCTCAGGAGCCGGAATGCCAGACAACTCTTTGCAATGCTGACACGGCTGAGTCAGCCATCAAACATGTCATCACCAAATGAGACCCAATTCTGGGACACAATGCACATGGGGGTTAAGAAATAATTTCATATTCCCATTGCTTCGTGTTTACCTATAATTGTACAATGCCGAAATCGAATTCAGGGTCAATGATATCAATAGGAACATTTCTACATGCATCGTATGGAGAAAGAGGTAACACTGTCAAATCAGTCAATACGATATATGTTCTTCATCAGTAAGCCGTGGATCATATAGAATACTGTTCACCTTTGACTTAGGGATGTTCAGATTTTTTTGTTTTCGGGCGGAAGTCGCTCAAAATTACTTGGTATGGGTTAGGCCACGTGAATCAGTATGATACAATGATTCGCTTCCACATTTCCAGTCCAGCTATGTGGAGCACTAAATTATTCCCGTAGAACGAACAGAATTATAAGAATGCGGACTCACTTTGGTCATATTATTAAAGTACGAGAATGAGGCATCCCACCATCCAGGTCACTTTCACATGTCTACCGAATACTTTTAGACCCTAATACATCAAGGTCTCCTTGTGCATTAATTAATAACTTATGAATATCATACAGGTAATGAGTTTTCGAGCGGAAGTCGCTCAAAATTACTTCGTATGGTTTAGGCCATGTGAATAGGTATGATTAAATGATTCGCTTCCGCATTTCCAGTCCAGCTATGTGGAGCACTAGATTACTCCCATAGAATGAATGAAATTATAAGGATGCGGGCTCACTTTGGTCATATTATTAAATTACGAGAATGAGGCATCCCACCATCGAGTTCACTTTCACATGGCTACCAAATATTTTTAGATCCTAAGACATCAAGATCTCCTCGTGCATTAATTAATAACTCATGAAGATCATACAGGTAATGAGTACAGCCAACGTGTTAATAATCGTGATATGGCAGTCTATAGTGGTAAATTCATAAAGCAGATGGAAGACCCAAATTAAAGGAGCTGTACGAATGAATAAGCGATGCTTTTCATCTGCTCGATCTAGGCTCGATTATGAACATATTGGGACGTAGAGATTCCAGACTGCCTACGCTTAATCCTTCTCCGATTATTAATGGATCCGTCGCATAATGCTTCCTCATTTAGCCACGTTGGCAGACACATGTGGTCCATTGTATAATACTTCTTCATTTAGCCATGTCGGCAGACACATGTTCTCTCTTGTTTCTCTTCGATGATAGCTAATGAAAGAAGTAACGAACAACGGGGCTCTATACAGGTGACAGCTTACAATATTGGTAACACTTCTCAGAGCATGTATCTCGCTAAATGATGCCCAAGTCATCCTCTTATCACCGTTTCATGTTCACCTTCAATGGTATCCAATGATTAGTTGCATTACTGTGTATGAAAGTTGTAGTTAAGATCTTTAGGAGATAATAAGAGATAGGAGCTGGAAAATGGAAAGAGGAGGATATAAGGCATGGGTCTCAGTCAAGAGGCGGCATTCGGCAAAATCTGAGACATCGACTGGGGGGGTCTACCTCGGGGTGTTATCGAAAAATTTCAAGCGCTTATTTTATTCGAAAAAATGGCGAAAATGACTATTTGAGTAAGGAAACAATCTTAAGAACTTGTTTCAAGGTAGTAAACTGGTAAAACGAACAGAGATTGCCTGATTTGGAACCCTTACATAAGCCATCTTCGCACATTCCTGCCACGTACGCGCCACGTATCGGAAGTCAATCCCCGGAATGATCCTGTGTGCAGCACTGGCAGATGGCTGCGGAACACGCCTGGTACGTCTCACTATATGCCTCAATGAATTTCTAATTTAATGTAGTTATTTTATGTTAGTTTCATCTGGAATGTCAGGGACTCGATGCGGCTCTTCCAGGCTGGAAGTGCGAAACCTGCACTGAAGGTGCAGCACAGCCATAAACGGCGAAGGACCAAGAAGTAGATATTTCAGGTGCTGTGAACCTTGTTAAAAAACTTAGAATACTTGTTGAAAAGCTTTATATAGGGGGGGGGTCAGCCGCAAGAGCTTATCGGAATTTTGGAGTAGATGTCGAAATTTTTTAGTTGCCGCCTCTTGGTCTCATGAGGTGGGTGACCTAAATTCCCCAATTGCGCTGGTGGGTGACCTAAATTCCCCAATCGCGCTGGCGCCTACTATGTCAGCAGTTCCCGCGCGTCGAGAAATTCACCGGGCTTGAACGCCGACACCGAGGGACTTAGTACAGCTTAAGACTCAAGCTTCGAGGTCAGCCGAGATACTGAACCTGTGGATTGACTGGAAGAAAAATATCTCTTTAATTTTTCAGGTGAATATTTGCACGACTCAGTTGTATAATTCAGGAGTCGAATAATTATTAAGATAAATAGGTACTTATTGAGAAGTTAACATCGAAAAAATTGTACAGTTTAATTCTGTGTAGCATAATTAGGAAGGACTAATAAAGTTTCTCTAACCGGTATTGACCCCAGCGATCCTTTGAAATAAATCATTAATCTTCAGGTTTTGAAATGAAAAGAAAATAAAAATGACCCAACCTAGATTTGAACTCAAGTCCTACTATAATACAAATACTTCAATTCCACATTTTAACCACTATGATAACCAGACAATACCTACTTTGTCTGATTAAGGAGACTCGTGGTGTTCAGGGGCTTTCAGCTTCTAAATGTGGGTGTCTGGCAGGATTTGTCAGCCATCATTTGGGGGGGAATTAACGACATCCCGTCTCAGTATGGAACACCGGGTTGCTAACATATCATTCACAGCAGTGACATCATACATGTTTGCTTGTATATATCAGTGTGGGCATCCGGATCTTACATAACTCGGATGTGATCGGTCTGAATGCGTGACAGGCATTCTTTAATATGATATGAAGTTAAAATCATCACGATTGCAGTAACATTCAATGCAGAACACTTACAGGGGTATTAGAAACTTGTGGAGGAATCTTGGAAGAAATCTAGATGTAAACATTAACATGGACTTGATAATACGAAATCAAGTAATTTTCTATACAGTGGAAGATGTGTTATCGCCATTGTTCCCAGTATTATAGTTATAGTAATGTTAAAAGTCATTGCCAGCTCCTTTTATACCATTCTGGCTCAGGAACATTTTCATTACAGGAGTACACAGCATTCATCACAAATTAGAAGTAATGCTTTCTATTAAGTCATAATTAATTACTGTGAGAGAGTGCCCCACAATGTCTGAAATTAATTAATTAACTATAGTAATAGTAATGTTAAAAGTCATTGCCAGCTCCTTTTACACCATTCTGGCTCAGGAACATATCCATTACAGGAGTACACAGCATTCATTACAAATTAGAAGTAATGCTTTCCATTAAGTCATAATTAATTACTGTGGGAGAGTGCCCCACAATGACTGAAATTGATTAATTAACTCATTAGAGAGTGAACACTATAAAGGGAGAAATACAGATGGGAAAGCGTGGGATACACGAAAATCCCCCTTAAAGTTTTAGAGTGAGAGTGAACAAACCAAAAAAAATGAGTCTGTAAGATGAAAGGAATATTGAATTCATTTTTTTTTTGAGATTAAGACGGTAAGAACATTATAGGTTGAGGGATTACTCACCTTCTGTCGTCCATTCATCCACCGCCTTACACACACTGTCCCGATCCGGTTCCGTTGTCCCAAACTGCATCTTCCAGATCCATGGGAGTTCTCGCCTCCACTTACCCTTCTTGCTTGCTTCCGCTTCAGCTACTTCCCCCTTTTCCCTCCATAATCGGTGTTCTTCCATCCAACTGGACAGCATAATCAGGTCGTTTTTGGTAAGCTCCTTCAATTGGCCCCTGCCATGGTTCCCGTCCTCTCCTGAGGGCTTAAGTCTCCCCATCGCTATGAATGCCCTGCGATAGACTTCTGCCCACTTCTGCACCCACGCATCAGCATTCTCAATCTCTGTTTCAGAGCGGCACTTTGATATTTGCCCCACTGAAACCGAGTGATTGCGTCGCACCAAGAATGACTTCAGTCCTAGACTCTCTCACAAATGTGTCAGGGAATCATTGGCCTGACCCATCCGCAAAAGGAATTTGGTTTCGGCCAATGTTGTCAACCCTAACCGTACATGATTTTCGCACTCGAAATCTGATGGTAGGCTCAATTTGCTTTTCTCCGCTGCCGCTTCCGTGGTGAGGGGTTCTTGTAGGGCATCAGGCGGCATAAAACCAACCATGCTTGCATATCACGTGTCGAGGTGCTGTGATAATTTCCGTCTGGATTCATCCAGTTCCAGCTGTTGTCAATCCGTGCTCCTATTTTTCGCCCTCAGCTTGTTGCGCAGGTTTTGTCTATATTTTCCCATGATTAATCTACAGATTACCTACCTGTTGATTAGAAATAAAAGCACTTACTGTCTCATCTCCAGATCAAGGCCCATATTGATGCCGACACTTGCAGTTAGTCACACCGAACGTGTAGACTGTTTTTTAGCCCCTGTTAATGTCCTTGGCATCTCCTCTTCCCGGATCCTTTTCAGTATTGCTACTCGTGATGGAGCCTCGATCAATCTTGGCCTAAACTGGCTCCCATTCTTTTCTGCGCTTTCCATTTTCAATTTCGCCACCATTTCATCGCCCAAGGCAGCTTCAAGGTTTGTTAAAGTTGTCTTTTTTTTTCAGTAGAATTTGTCCACTCTTTTTATATGCAGTTAAATCACGAAACGCTATACCAAAACCATTCCCAATTAAAATAGAATCCACCAAGAAAAGTACGGAGGACTTGCATTCTAAAATGGCTTTACGCCAATTATGGAATAACATCGCATCATTTAGGGTGTCCTTGCGGTGCCCCCAGCCCATCTCACGTGTGGAGGTCGCTAGCAGATTCAGGCTAGCCCAATTGGACTCCATGATTTCACCACATGTTCGGAGAATGCTGTTATGGCTGGTGTGGGAGGTGGTGATCATGCTGTCGAGTCACCAGCAGGCAACCCAGGTGCGTAGCATAACCTTGACCCTGTGATATACCTTGAGTTTCATTTGCTTTTCTTTTCTAGTCTTTGTAGAGGGTACTGATGCTGGCAAGATGGTAGTGAATGGGAGAGAAAGTGAGGTGGCAGATACTCTGCCAACAGTGCTCGCTGCACCTTCACCTGCACCCATTGCACCTGTCCCACCAGCTGAACCCCTGATGATTGATGGCAATATGTATTCTGTTTCACTCGGTAGCTTGTAATGACTTGAGTTGACCTATTTTGCCCTCGTAGTTGTTCAATGGCCATGGCCCCCTTTTGTTGAGACAAACTGCCCATTTGTTTACAGTGTTAGCCCCCTGGGGGTCGAATGGCTCACAGACTGGTTGCCAGGTTACAACAAGGTTGAAGGAACACAAGGTGTTTCACTGGCAGAATACAAGAAATGATTGAAATCAAACTGCCTGAAGTTCAAGAAAGCCTTAGCACATGAATACATGTCGCACTTCAAGACCTACAACTTGACACAATTATTGCCACACAACCCAAGCCATAGTCAACAAAAGGCCGCTGACAATGTACGTTGCTTGTCTCTCCACATTGTGGTGTGTAAAACTAATGTTTTGTAGCACATTCTTAAGAAGATTGATAACCTATTACGGGATAGCCACACCAAATCTGGGGATCCACCAGATATGATGGAACTTTTATTTCAACAAGTGTGCAAGAGTACTGCTTGTGATTGTTGGGCCAGATCAGATCCAACTTACAAAGTCAAGGAGGCGGAGCACATGGTCATTAATAAATGGACCCCTGATATGGACCACCAGGTCTCCTTTCCTATTCAAATGCAAGCATGGCATGAGCTGTGGAATGAGTTATCGGAGGAGGACAAGGACAAGTGGGAAGCTGAGGCATTGAGACAGAAAGACATTGTGCCAACCAGGTATGTTCCCTTCTGCATCTTGGTGTAGATATGCATTGATCTGTTTATAGGGAGATGTTGCTGGGGCCCATGGCGGAATCATGAGCTTTGGTGGGTGATGCAGGGTGGTATCTCGAGATAAGGACAGCGGGGATTGGTGGGGATGGATTACCTCATTACTTTGTGTTCGTTATCTAGGTTTTCCCCATATATATATAAGCTCACAATAGTGTCAGTGAGAAGTTTCATGCAGTCAGTGGGGAGAAGATCCCGGACTACTCTTCGCTCCCTGAGTCGGAGGCCTATGATATCTCACTGTGCAAAGGGGTGGCCGATTTTAGCAAAGGTGGGTCCACCAATAATCCTTGACTGCGATGGTATTCTGACTGTTCTATAGTAAAAGCCAGAGGATGTGAAAGATGTACCCACCTGGAAGCCCAAGGTAGCCATGCCTAAACTGGGGGGCGGACCCCTTGTCAAATTATCAGGCATGGTCCTAACAGATGACAAGGGTGAGATAGTCACTGTGAAAGATACTCTGCGAGAAGCAATCATCAACTATATGAACATGACTTTTGGGAAGTGAAAACACACATTCGTTTAGGAGTATGAACTGAATCAACTTCCTGTGCAGCATTGTGTCTGGCAGCAAGGGAGGCTGGGAAGGGATGTCCATCCAAGCCAAACTGGAATGGCATGTGGCTTGCAGGGATGGATAACTATGCGGATCTCCAGTGCCTCCCCCCAGCACCTTTTGTGTTTGATAACCCGGAGCGGTTGAGGGACAAGGATTTATGAATGCTTGGCATGTGGCTGTTGAAAGCCGAGCTGAGGCAACTTGCACCTGAGAACTGTTTTCGATGGAAGGGCCAACAGGCTGGAGTGGTGAGAGGAGTGCAACAGTATGTTCTTATGTACACCTTGGTTGTGGGATTGGGGCTTACTTTTTCACAGGAAAGGGGGTGCTGGTGGTCAAACTAAGGCTGTTGAACCGAAGGCCACCAATGAGGGAGCCAACACCAACACAGGCAGCATGGCCATTGTCGGTATTGGGGGTCTTGGCACAATGAAGGCAGCTGCAGAGACAGCCAATGATGAGGTGGGTCAAATGAGCAGTGGGTCAGATAGAGACTCTAAGAGGTATGTGATTTGTTGGATTAGACCACCTTCTTGCTGACATACATGCTAACACAGAGCTTTGGAAGATGAGGAGTCCTCCCAACCAGGTAGGAAGCCATGGAAAACCTTGACAACATCGCAAGCCGGTGATTCGGCAATACCCCAACTACTGGTGCCAGAAATCAGTGGAAACGGCGAGAGGAGTGTTGAGAAGAAGCCAGCGACAGGGCGTAAATTTAGGGCTGTGCTGGAGACTAAGGCACGTCGACGAGAACGTCCCGCTAAGGTCCAGAAGAAGGGTGGTGGGAGCAACACAGACGGTCATGATGCATCTGAGGCTTTGGTGGTAAGGGGTGCACCTTCCGAGACATTCAATGGAGATATGGGGATGGTAGGTTTATTTTCTGTCATGGAGAATGACATCGCTGACACATTGAGTTGTCTATAGTGGTTCCAAGACTTCAAGCATTGTTGTGACCTTCTTAATTGGGATGAAAGCGTGGTTGAGGGTCCAATGGGATCACCTGTCCCACTCAGTGCAAAATTCATTGATGGGATGGAGGTGCGTGCACCATTGGTGTTGGTGAGTGCTTCATCAATATAGGACTGTCATTGTGACTGAATCATCATAGGGAGCTCAATTAGATATCTCCGTATCTGAAGATACACTCACTGATGGGGTTGTAAAGATCATTGAAGACATCCTACTCACCTCAAAGCCGTTGCCAAAGCCTTCCATTGTGCAGATGCTTGGGCAGAAGAACTGTGCAAGCGTCTTCAAGGTCCTGCTCAAACTAGCAAAAGAACTTCTGCTGGCGATAACCACCTATGCAACATATCCACTGCTTTGTGTGATGCAGGTAGGAGGCAACCTTGCCTTGTTTCCAGGCCTGCGTGCAGTTGAACTCTTGCAACAGTATGTCCACAATGTTGATAAGGATCCTAAAAGAAGATCTCAGGTCAATCTTCTATTGGAGCAATATGATACTACGTTGGCCCAGGAGGCATGGCGTCGTTGGGCAATCATGAGCTTTGCACAAAGTATCCATACTTATGGTGCGAAGCTATATGAGGCATGGCTCGTCCGGATGGAAACTGCAATGCGAGGTGGGCTGGATGCTGATGAGGTATGTGGTCATAATTCAACAGACAAGTGGCAAGCAGCTGACGGGTTGTTAAGTGGTTTGGCTTGCAGTGGAGAAATGGATTATGTCCTAAGATCATTGATGACATTGCGCATCTTGCTGCCAGGTGTGTCAGACCAATCCAAGCAGATGACTTTTGGGTACCTTATATTGATGTTACATGGAGACAGGAGGACATTAGGCTAGGAATGGAATCATGGTCCAAGGAAATGCCCAAAACAAGTTCAAGCATGGCAGTGTGCTGGAATTGTTCTTGTGGGTTTACGGGTTGTATATGGTTGCAGGGCCTGGGGGAGAACATGGTGCCACATGGTGCAAACATGCCATTGAGGAAACAGTTGGTTGGCTGTGAGATCTCATGTGAGTAAATATCCACAGTCCACCTGCTATGGTTACATTATAGTAATTATGTAACTTTATTATAGCAAAAAATGTGAACCAGGGATTCTGGCGCAAAGGGAGGGTGTATTAAGGTATATTGCAGCCATTGTTTGCTTGTGTTTGAGATTGTTGACTGGCGGTTCTGAGCAGTGATAATCCGACGTCTACAGGAAATAGGAAAAAGCCAAGGAAGACGAAAAAGGTTGAACCAGCAGTGTGATAACAGGCTTCTTTGTAGAGTTGCAGATTAACTAATTACATCTACCTAGGCTCTTTTGATGGATGCATCAGTTTCTTCAGCTGTCGTACCTACCGAAGGTGTGATTCGCACCACATGTAAGCCTCGGAGCAAGGCAGACCCCACCAATTCGCCAATGTAGGTGGCTTTGCTGGCTTGGCATCACAGGTACAATTGCTTATATTACATTTAACAGCCGTGCTTTTACTCACCTGAAGGGAACAAGTTAAAGGAGTAGCCACTGTAATACTATACTTAGTCTGTGAATGTAGTAAGAGTTGGCACCATAAGCGTATAACCTGTACTTACGGGGCTGTAAGATGGGTACCCGTACCCATATCATTGAAGATTTTACATTAAAATACCTATATATGGCATGGACCGTAAACTGTTAATAGAAACCCATATAAAATATGGCCGTGTACGGCCATATAAACAGGTATAAGGCATGTCACCTTACCTTTTGGGGAGATATGTGACTTCAGTCACATCCGACAACATCAACCAGCACTAGGCTATTGCATGATTACATAGCTGTCCATACAAATAAATAATGTGTAATCTTCAAAATCCGTGGAATGGGAGGGATATGATGGCACACTCGTAAGCGCCGGAGGGCTTCCATCAATGACTGGCATCTGGCTCGCGCAAGGTCACTATCACTTAGTAAGCTCTGGCGCTTCTCATTTCTAATTACTCTCGTGACTTATATATGTGTCTGAGACGATTCGAATCCTGATGTTAATCAAACAGAAAATTCGTTTGGAACAGGTTTAATTGTATCCTAGTATATAGTTGAATAGATACATTCTTCAGTGTAAAAGAAGTGGTTTTAGCTACCCGTATCATATCATAAACAGACTGTAGCCATACTGTCAAAGGTTTTGATGCACTGCCATATGGTATGGGTACATTATGGAGTAGACCCGTATGAGGCCGTAAGACTTACGAGTGTAACCGTATACAGTACGGTGCCGAGCCCTATAATGTAGTTCGTTATACTCAATTATATTATATATGTTGCTACAATTTTGCTTCTGGACTTAGGAGATTAATTATGTGAAGGTGGGCTGCAGCATTTACGGTGGGCATGCTACAGCATCCTGGTGATATTATAGGTAGCAGCTTTTTATTTCATATTGCTACAGCCTCTAGGTATGTCCAGTGGTCCGCAGCATTTACAGTAGGCATGCTACAGCATCCTGATGATCTTATAAGTAGCGGCTTTTATTTCTTATTCCTACAACCTCTAGGTATGTCCAGTGGGCTGTGGCATTTATAGTAGGCATGCTACAGCATCCTGGTGATATTATAGGTAGCAGCTTTTATTTCTTATTGCTACAACCTCTAGGTATATCCAGGTTTTATTTCATGGAAGGCTCTGCTACAGCACCATGGTTCTTCATAGTCGGTGCACATGCTACAGTATCCTGGTGATGGTATGAGTAGTGGCTTTTTTGTTTCTTTTGCTACAGCCTCCAGGTTCATCCACCTTTTATTTTGTGCTAGGTCTCCTGCTACAGCACTGGTTTCCTTCATAGTTGGATGGTGGGTGTACAGCATCCTAGTGGCAGTATGGGTAGGGGTGTTTTATTTTATTTTGCTACAGGCATGTCCATGTTTTATTTCATGCTAGGTCACCTGCTACTGCACTGTGGTTTTCTTCAGAGTTGGTGGGTATGCTACAGCATTTTTGAGAGGGTATTGACATAGTAGGTTTTGCTATGGCATCACAGACGTGTCCATGTTTTATTTCGTGCTAGGTCACCTGCTACAGCACTGTGGTTTTCTTCAGAGTTGGTGGGTATGCTACAGCACTTGTGTGAGGGTATTGACGTAGTAGGTTTTGCTATGGCATCAAGGGTCCCCTCCATCCAGTTTTAACTTTTTGGAAGGCTCTGCTACAGCACCATGGTTTTTCATAGTTGTTTGGTGTGCTACAGTATCCTGGTGATGGTATGAGTAGCAGCTTTTTTTTTTTGCTACATCCTACAGCCTCCAGGTGTGTCTACATTTTGTTTCATGCTAGGTGCCTTGCTACAGCATCCTATTGGCAGTATCAGGAGTGGCTTCTTATTTCGTTTTGCTATAGGCTTCATGTATGTCCATGTTTTATTTCTTGCTAGGTCACCTGCTACAGCACTGTGGTTTTTCCCAGAGTTGGTAGGTATGCTACAGCATCCATGTGAGGGTATTGACATAGTAGGTATTGCTACAGCACCGAGGGTCACCTCCATACTCAGAGAATCCCAATACCATTTTTTCTGTCACAGCCCTATAGTATGGAGCTCTGACTCCTGCAATGGCATTGCTGCAGCATATATATAAATATATAGGCATGACAGGGGTTCTGTTGATGGGGGTTCTGTGGGGTTCTGTTAGTCATGTGCTATAGCATCTAGGCCATGGGCTTGTCCCTAACGCTGGCATTACTACAGCTCCAGGGTGGCAGGAGTTCCATCTGCTACAGCATCCAGATGTCGCATTTCCTGTCTGGGCTCCTTGCTACAGAATCCGGGACACAGTGTTTTTTTCAGCTTCAATACTGCTGCTACAGCATCCAGGTGGCAGGGTTTATTTGCATGAATTCTGTTCGCTACAGCCTCCAGCTGGAGAAATTTATTTCTGTTTCATACACAGTGGTTGTGCTACAGCATCCAGGTGATGATGGTATGACTGTCTCACATTTATCTGATAGTCATCGTGGTGGGTGTGCTACAACATCCAGGTGACTGGGGTTGCGGCTTGCTTTTAGAGTGGCACTGCTACAGCCTCTAGCTGATGGATGTACAGAGGTTGAACGGTGCTGCTACAGATCCTAGGTGGGGGATTTCAGGTTCAATAGTCATTCCATTGTGGCACTCAGGTAAATGCATGTGGATTACTATTCATACTACAGATTTCCCGGCAATGTTCTGGATATGGGGTGGTTAGAATGATGTATAAATGCTACAGATTGCAGATGGGCACCAGTGACTTTCCAGGAAAATGTGAATCCAGTGCACTATGCTACAGCATGCACTAGGTTAAGTCCCTGTATTCTGCAGCAAAATTATCAACCTCTGGTGGGACGATTGTCGTTCTGCGGATATCGAGTGTCGGCAATTTCGATACTCTACACTGACCGGTCTTTGGCAGCGAGGTAAGATAGGGAGGTATACAGAAGTGACACATACAATTAACCCCTCCCTAACACGTCGTATCACTACTAGCATTTCCAATAGAATTCCAAGCAGAGCAAAATACCGGATAGCGTCCACGAAATTAATCACGCATCCTAAGCATGCTTCATAGGCTGAATATTTTATCACCATTCACACGAACGCTTCTCATCTTTTATCCTAGACCGCTCCCGATCTTGCTTGTCATTCATATTCATCATCCGAGGCACGTCATTATTCCGACCTCCGTTTGTGAATGGTTAGTCTCTTCTATCAATATTTAGAGACACTGGGAACACAACTTTATTTCCAATCCAGGAATTTTATATGAAATCCATCACCAGACCAGGCTTTTATATTATTTCCTTGGAAGCGATATGTACAGGAGATCCAGTAAATCATTATTCTGTTCCTGTATTAATAAGCAAAATAAATATTTGTTGGTTTAAAGCTTTAACTGCAAGAATAGCTATGAAATATTCATTATTTACACCAAGAGAAATTCTTGTGGAATGTGGATATTAT
>KN837096.1:793964-853136 GCA_000827215.1 Sphaerobolus stellatus SS14 | reverse complement strand
AAACTATTATCCTCTCACTTAAAAGGTCATATAATTCAAAATTTGATATAAATATCACTCCAATAAAAACCATAATACAACCAGGTCCAGTGACACTTTTCCTTAACATTTCATTTGGGGTAAATAACAAGATGTCTCCAGTGAGAACCTTTCTAACAACTCATCTACCCCCTAGGCTCGCGTCAAGAAATCTCCACGTGCACAACAGAGAATCCTATACTGATATTGCTTGCATCTACGACTGAAATGAAATCCATAGGATACGTTCTCATAATTTAGGTTTTCATCGGGTGATTCTGACTCTATATTCTGCTGTAGTCTGTAGACACTCGGCGATACAAACTAAGATAATGTCCCTCCCCAGCACGTTGGTCATCCAATCCGAGCTCAAATGCCCTACTCTCGACACTACCACGCCAAGAATCTCAGACCCCCGCTTTCGACTCACATCGACATTATCGATGGTGTACATCTTTGGTTCCTGTTCGTCAGTCACCGTTCCAAATGACATTACACCCCTTTACCAGCGAAAACCTACGTTCAAGACGAAGTTCACCGATTTATTTATTATGCCGTTATTGCCATCGATATGCAACCCCGCTTTCAATACCAATGGAACACAATTTTCGATGCATAATCGAGAAATCCAAGCCGGGAAGGCAAGGCAAAATTGCTTCCGTAAAGCAGGCGGAAAAGACCGCCGGGCGGGACGTACCAACATCCAAACATCCCATCTCATCTCACAGTTAGTTCTTTTCTTAACATTCCGTAATCCGAACCCCTCAGTTGTAACGCCTATTACACCCCGCCAAGGAGGATCTGATTATATATTGCTTTTCGTATTCCCTCGCATCCCTGAAAATGGAATAAGATATTTGCACGTTGTCTGGTTTTGACTTGGGATTCCTTGTAGAACTGGAAATACAACTGTCATTTACCCGGCACGTTAGGCCGCAATCTGCGCACACCCTCGGCACCACCACGCCCTCACTCTCACATCCTCTTTGCTGAAATAACCCAAATATTGCACCAATCTCCGCCTTCCACTCGCATCGCGAGTCACCGTTTTCAACGTCTACATTACATTCCAACCGAAACCCCACCGTGACGTTCGAAGCTCAATAATCAGTCAATCACCGATTTATTTACTATACCCTCGTCATCGCTGCTCTTCAATCTGTCTCAATTGAGTCTAATCCAATTCGAGGTGCATTCAGGATGGGGAAGAACAATAAGATGGGAATGGGAAGGAGGTGGAAAAGACGGTGAGACGGCATGGGATCAAACTCGTTGATATCGATATCGATAACTTCAGATCAGATTTCGCAGCCGTGTTGTCAGGAAAATAATTCAATGCTCGATGATCATTGAGGCATCTTCTAGGTCGTTAACTAGATATTCGACTCCCGCCGCCGCCACCCATTGCCTATAAAAGTCATACTCCAGACGACCCTCTCCCCCTAACCGCGAGATACTCGACCTCAAAATCATACCATCACGGACGTTCTTACTCCAAGGCGGTCGATGAGAACGTAAAATCCCGGCTGCGTTCCCTCCTTCCCCTCCTTCCCCCCTCCCCCCTCGCCTTTTTCAAATCACTCCAATCGCTCCACCATCTACACATACCTATTTTAAGATCCTCAACCCTCCGTTGGAACGCATATCGCCATCATGATCGCGATAATTAATTCGAAGCGGTGGATGTCTGGGCGGGTTGCGTCGGGTCGTTCGTAGGGCGTTGGAATTTCAGATGTGTTTATTTGGGTACTTTATTTCTTAAAGGTTCGTGAGTTATCTTGGTTAGATGCATGGCGGATGAAGATGATCACAAAGACGGCCGTATCATTTTATTTAACAAAACAGGAGATTCGGTGATTAGGCTTTTCGCTTTTCGCGAACCGGTAAGCCTCATTTGATCCGCTTTTTATACTCTCTCTCTTAACGGCATATTCTTCCCAGCAAACAAACAAAACCCGCATATCTACGTCCTCCCAAGGCGATAGACTATACTCAACAATGCACATGCCATATCAAGACCACCCAATGGCATCAGGAAAGCTGACACAGAATCCATTTTAGCGCCTGTGCTAGGAGCGATAGGGAGTGGTATATAGCCTATATAACGACTCCTAGCTTCGATTAGCGAATCCGCCATTGCCTAGTGCTACCTAGTGCTACCTAATGCTATGGGGGTTTAGCGCTCATGGCACGTTTTACTGATGCTGCTCGTTAGAGCGCATTCTGAACTCATGATAACATCCGCCCGAAGAGCTGGATTGTCTGGTTTACGTTGGGTCGTTCATGGGGCGCTTGAATTGTATCGACGTACTTATTGGTTACATATTGTACGAGGACTCGTGAGTTATTTGGGTCTAACGACTGATGAAGATGTTCACAAAGACGGCCATATGATTATTTAACGACACTGGATCGCCTGTGATTTGGCCTTCTATTTTCCTGCAGAGTGAGTCTCGTTTTATCCGCTTTTCATACCGCCATATTAATGATTATTTCTCATCGGAAACCGACAACCTCCCCGACGTCCGCCGGCTACACAGCGATAGTCAATAACAAACGCAACTCAATGGTCTTCCTTACTGAGATCTCGATAAAATCTATGTGAAGGACTGGCCAGATGTGTTTCTGTTGCGTTGGGTCGTCGTGGGGTGTAGAATTTAATTGATGTTTATTTAAGCATTTTATGTTATCGTGGTTCGTGGGTTATTCAGGTTGGGCTAGAGGATAGAGGTTGTGGTATTAATAATACAGGTCCGTGCGTATTGGTACGCTGGTCCCGGCTTTTTGTTTTCCGTGCAGGGTGAGCCACCTTTTATCGACTTTTGGATACTATTTCTTAAGGCCTTATTATTCCCAGGAAAAAGACAAGTCCATCCACCGAAGTCCTCAGGCCACGCCAGATAATACATAATAAAGGTAGCCAGCCTTCATTAAGAACCACTTTGTACATCCATATTCACGTACTTGCCTTATAAATGAACTGATCAGCCGGCGAATACTCCACATTTCGAGCCCAAATTTTGTGGAAATAAATTACGTGTGCTTTATCAATAATTCTCCGTCCGAAGTCCTAAACGCTACTGAGCTCACCTTCGTCAAATAACTTATATTCCCCATACTAAAGTGAATTATAGTGTGCTTATGTAAATTTTCTTCAATCAAATCAGTGTACTTTACGGTCAGGAAAATCGACACGATACTACTAGTAGGAATCCAACACTGCACTCTCGACCTCGACCTGTTTTCCGCAAGTATATATGGCCTTATATCTAGCTATGGGTACCACAATGAAGTCGATATTATGGCACATCATTCTACGTCATGAAAGTCCTTCCACAGCTATTACTGTACTTATTTCTGAACGCAGAAATCATTCATTGAGTGTTTCCTTTGCTGGCTGATTTAATCCTTTCTTTCACTTTTCCTGTCAAATCATCTAGATATATTCTATGGGTTCACTTCCACTTCAAAGACACCTCGAATTAACCACTAGCTTTAACTAATAAGTTCTCCCACCGACATCCCTTTCCAATGGCATATTCAGCTTATGACACCTATCCTGGCAAGGGCTGACAGTGAATATAGCGATGTCATTATCTCGTTCGATTTAGGTATCCAGTGTGCCTCTGAATCCAAAACAACTTCAAAAACAACTCCGAAACCTGCATTCTTGAACGATGCTTTTCCTAATAATAAGGGTACGCACGGAAGCTGCTGCATCGCATCAACCGAATTTCATCCCCGGACGAAACCCTTCTTCCACTGCATATCTCCCCCTAATTATCAGCAGAACGCGCTTTGTCGCGGCGATGCAACATAACGATTGTATCGCAGACTTGAATTGACTATCCAATTTGGACCGCAATTAAACACTAAAAATATTAACAGAATCAATAACCTTCGAGCACACACTCGCTTATCTCAAGTTCTACCCCAACGTGCTCACTTTTCCAGTGATATATTCACCCTCCGTTACGAGATCTGTCTTAACAAGGACTGACAGTGAATATTTGGAACTGTGATATGTGGCGGGGTAAGCAGAGAATTAAGCTATGTGTCATCATCTCGTTCTGTTCAGTCCTCCAGTCCACAGTCCAACTGTCTAGGATTTTTTTTTTTTTTGAATACACCCGCAGCGTCACACCAACAAATTCTTTTTCCCGAAATAAATGCTTCATCGAGTGCATATTTCCCGTTTAAATGTGTTAGGTGATTATCCGAAATGGACCACAATTAAAATACATAACCTTTACAGGATCTATAATATGCGAACACACTCGCTTATTTGTCCTAACCCGCCGCCGTTGTCAATCTCTCTAGCGAAACATATTCACCCTCATTGTCAATGTTCCTAGAAAGGGCTGACAGCGAATAATTATTCAAAAGTGATACCCGGCGGGGGAAGCAATTAATAAAGCGGTGTCATTATTTCGTTGGTTCAATTCTTTAAGATACATCCACTTCAAAAACTACTTGGGAGCCTTGCTATCCTAGGCGCTTCCATTAATAAGACAACACAGCGAAGCGCTGCTGTCTCGTATCAACACATCAGTAAAACGTGCAGCGCGCGCTAAACTTCGCATAGTGCTAGGTAGCACTAGGTAGGAATAGACAATGGCGGATTTGCTAATCGAAGCTGGGAGTCGGTATAGAGAATACATAGCCCTACATACCACTGCCTATCACTTCTAGCACAGACGCTAAAACGGATCCTGTGTCAACTTTCCTGATGCAGGATTTCACCCCTGAAAGAAAGGCTTCTTTCAGTGCATATCCCCCCCTCAATTATCAGTCGAACATGCTGTCTCGCGGAGATTCATAACGATTGTATCAAAGGCTTGCATTTAGCAGTACGCGATTATCCGATATGAGCTAGCACCCCCGCGTCTGTCTGCTGCTCGCAATCTAACCCGTCGTAGCGAATTAGGGCTTCTCACAGTACCGTAGACGGCTACGGCCGTATAGTTTACGGCTATTTACGGGTCACTCAGTACTGTATCCGTACCGTAACATGGTCTGACAATTCACCCATTGGAACGGCTTAATACGGTATACGGCATGTTAAAAACTCGAAATAACAGCCTATTTATAATATCTACAGCATCTATTCATCGCCAAGAACTTCCCGTACAGCAATATGAGCAAGGCGAAGGCGTTGTTTGACTAACATGAGGGTTTGAATGGTATCTGGCTTCAGACTTGCATGATGGAGGGAGATGGTGTGTAAGGTTCACACGTCTGAATATAATAATATTCTGACGGTTAATCCTCGAAAGCGAGATCTGCGAACTTGAGTAGTGATGAGCAATAAACAGACCGTTGTAAAATCTTTTAATTGAGATTCCCCTCTCTTCGGTTCAATATACAGACTTTAAATACTAAATTGTAGCTACTAATGAGTCAAAATAGAATCCCTTTAAGATTCTAGTAGCTACTATCGCATTCTTGAATATTCAATAAATATATCAGTAATGAAAGGATTATATTAGCAATCCTTAACCGAGAAACCCGAACTTTCCGATTTCTAGTGAATCATAACCTTCCGTTACATGGTGTCATGGTCGCCTGAAAAAAATATGTTCTACAGCTACAGTACATCCTACAAAATTCAATTCAGATTAATTGACATCAGAGAGACATAATTTGCTGTAAAACATACCTGAAATTGTCATAATGTCCCGAGCCAGATGACAAAGGTTGGAGAACTGTGCTTGCCTTGCACCCCACCATTTCACCAGATTACATCTTTCCCAAATTTCAGGAGATTGATTGAAGTACTCCTCCAGCTCATTATGATCACTGGCAGGTTGTCTAACCAAGTAATGTGCTGTGAAGTTAAACTTTTCAGGTGATGGGGGCAGACCACTGCTGGAACCAGACAAGGACTGAGAACTCACAGTCGGTTTGATCTGCAATCATTTGTGAGTGGATAACTTGCTGGCATAGTTACCTACATAATGAGCTTTGAGCTCTGATTTACTCTGTTGAATTTGTTCAAGAAGCTTTGGCTCATTGGCATGGTCATCAACAAGTCCCTTATAGTTGATGTGTGGATCAAGTACTAGGGATGTGTAAGAAAACAAGACTTCTGGTGAGGGAAATGTGACTTACGAGATGCCCAAATAGGATATGGTGACTGATCAATCTTATAGAAATAGTCACTAAGTTTGCAATGAGAGGCCAGTAAAGCATTGCGGACTTCTTTCGTGGCTGTTTGAGGAGGCTCTGTGAGTTACTTTGCAAGATGATCCTGAAGTCAAACCCTATTAAATACTGAAACAAATCACATTTACCTCATTCCATGATTGGACATTAAGGTAGGTTTAGTGTGCACTGGACACCCACCAGGAAAAATGGAGGTTGAGGAGGGTAACGGAGGGTTGTGAGCATAGGTGAGCATGTGAGTGTGAGACATTAAACCCATTACCGAAAGATAACAGCTGGCGCCATATGCAAAAATAGAGTCATTAGGCTTAATTTACATTGGCAAACCTCCTGGATCAAGACAATATCCAAATAAAGCCGTATAAGCCGTATCTGCGGCTGTATTTCTTACGGTCTAATAGGGCTTCCAACGGTCTCGTACCATCTTACGATCAAACCTGCAAAAACGCCCGTCGGAACGGTTACGGATGTCAGATCTTCATATATATCCTCAAAATTAAAATTAAAATAAGCCAACCAGAAAAAAAGGAAGGAGCAGAAGGAAAGAAACACGCAAGGCAAGCAAGCACCAACGAGCGGAAACTAAATACTCGTGACGCAGGTGTGACCGGTAGCCCATCGGCAGACAGGCATCCACATTTGAGTCATCTCATCCGCTCGGCGCTCTTTCGTGTCAGCGGTGTCGTTCCACAGTTCTCCTATTCATTCTTTCGATCTATGCATCGCAATGAGATGGAACTATCAATGTTTAACCTACCTGCTCTCTAAGTCGTCTGAACTCCCTCCGAAGTTACGTAGCCTGCTGCCTGCACCACATTCAAAATCAGTTACTGCGGCGAGGTTCTTCGTACAGGATTGCAGGGTGATCAAGGTGCGTCGACCCCACATATTCTTTTATGTTTCGCCTTATATATATCCCTCGTGCCAGTCTATGAAGTCTTCGACCTTCGCTGACCCTCGCTGGTTCGCGCGCACTATAGCGGTCACCCCCATGTTGTACTCACATATACTATATCTATTACGGCCGTTTCTTCTCTTTGGTTTGATGGATTCTAATTTGGCTTAGGATACGGACCCCCGGCCTCAACCACGCTTCCATTTCCTCGAACACTGCTAGGTTCACTTTGATCTCTTCAAACTCCTCCCTCCTATAGCCTTCCATTCCAAATGCGGCTGTTTATACTTTTTAATTTATCTAAGTAACCATTTCTACCAACCTCTCCTTTAATACTTGCGTAAGTGTCCACTTACCCGCTTCAACTGGGGTTTCGTAACCGCCGTGAACGAAGGCCGGTATGGACCGTGAGTGTTATTCCACATGTATACTCTTACAGCCCATTAATCACTATATTCAGATATTTCGTTGACCATTATTGCCTTATTATGTCCTTCATCAAAACATGTTTCTACAGATGGTGCACACCTTCAAGTCTTACTTGCGAAATCTACTTCAACTCCATATTGGTATCAATGTCATCCGAGCCCGGTGAGTATATGTTTGTGCGTCTCATGAACACCATCTGCCATTCGTGTAATTACGATAGACCTAGTGTTTAATGCTCTATTCGCTTGGGATTTATATTTAGTAGAAAGGCGGAGCTTTAAAATTTGGCAGAAACATACCAATCATGATGGAACTTCAATCCTGATCGTAAAACCTTCGATCGCTGGCCTGCCTATCACAAACTGCTCACTGCATAAGTGTTCAAGAAGATTCAGCCTCAAAGCGTTCGTAGACAATGGCGAAAGGTTTAATGCTGGCCTTGACAACAATTGTTTAACCGCAAGAAGGAATTGATGTATGATTCTGTCTGTCTGAACCGAGAACGCTTGAGGCTTATCAAAGAATCTGAGCATATCTGTGGCCCATTTTCCTGGCTACACCCAATCGAGGGAACAAAAGCTTAGCATGAACAAGGCAGCACTGGTGCAATTCAATGAAAGGTTTGTAGAATTCGTAACGAGACTTCACACCCGCAGGATCGCTGAGAACCTGTGGAATGTTTAAATGATATTCGCAAACGAGAACTTTAAGGCAATTCAGTAACAACCAAAAAATGGAATTGCGCCGAATATTCGAATACCATGAGCCGGGGTCTGAACTCTCCGAGAATCCCATGTTTTCCCAGCACCGCACCATACGAAAATAATCCAAGGTTGTGCCCCAATCAGGTCATTCCGCCACAATAGATGACTCTGAGGTTGACTAAGCCGTCGTCATCAATGTCCAATGCAATTCAAATAAAAAGACGTGTTGCGGCCATCAGAGCTGCTAGGAGTCAGCTGGGGGATGCGTTCTAGTACTATACTGCGACCCATCTGAATGCAGAATCTGTAGACTACAGCAGGTATAGTAAACGTTTCATATTGGTTATCTTCGTTCGAGGGACCATATATTCTGCCTCAATTTGAATGGCATTAATAGTCTCTAAGACAGAATGACACGATAGACGAGAGGCGAATAATTTTAGTAATTATAAACTCTTAATACTTTTGGGGCACACAATTAACAGTGTACCTCACTGCCATAAAGTAATAATATCGCTCTGTACTGTTTCATAACTATGAAAACGCGTCAAGGACATTACAGACAGCCATTCGCGACGATACAAGGGGTCATATGAACCTGTCGGCCGTTGGGAAATTTCTCTAACAGGTTTCTTGCCTTTGACCAACTTTAACACTCCTAAATAACGACAAATAAAAGATCTGACCATCACTTATCAATATGTAACATATTTCCCGCGAAAGGAAATTCATCTGATTTAAGTTGTAGATAATAGTTGTTCAATTGAATATTTGTCAATAAGGGATGAAAGGCGTCATTTGGTGAACTTCAGGAGCTTTAGCTTAGTAGAATGTACTCCTAAAAATGCATTGATCAATATTCTGTCTCCTATGCAGTACGTCATTATCAGGCCTAGTATTCCATTTCCATGTGTCCTCTATTATCCTGGCAAGACATTCAGTGACTCAAACTCATCTAAACTCAGGGAACACACGTCTATTATGGTTTTCCATAAAAAGTTACATCCCAGGGTGCATTTTATCTATTCGAACGCTGTGATCGCTGATAGTATGAATATTTATTCCTCCTGGGACCACTGGCACTGATTACTACGACTTTCGCCCCACAAGCACATCTAGAATAGATATATATCTCAGAGAGATTATATCTCTCTAGCCCTCACGAATTATTTGGGCTTGGCTTTACGATCCATACCAAAGAGTGTATGTAAAACACATCTTATGGCCTGGAGCAAACAGGTTCATCAGGAAAGCTGGCAAATGGCGCTCATTTTTCCGTAGCACTACAGATTCTAGGAAACAGCTACCGAAATAATGCTCAGCTAGCTTTGCCAGCCTCTCACGAAGTTGCAAAGTCAACTCAGCTGGTTTGAACAATTCTGAGTGCTATTATACATAGTATCATACCACTACCTTCACTTCTCTGCTGCAGCTTCCACCTGCATTGTTCCTCAGCAATCCATGGTTTGCCCCATTTACAGTACTTCGAAATCTCACTTATTAATTTTGCATCCAGATACTACTACTCCATGGAGAAGCAGCATCACTGCAGATGTGATGTTTTATGCTGTACAGTCATGACTGATGAGTTAGCTTGCTATCTTAACAGTATACTGCCTCTGAATGACCGGTCCGAGAGTTGAGCCCAATCAACCATTGACTTACAGCTGGTAGAATTGGATTCTGCAGGTTGGCATGTCCAATCTGGTGACATTCTGCATGCTTTGCACTAAACTACCATCACTATAGGGAAATACAGCTAGTAGTCACTCCAAATTGCCATCCTTCCAAGGATGAAAAAGGGAGCCACTGGTTGGCGAGTTGCTCCCTTACCAGTACTAGACTAGATTAACTAAGGACATACTCTTGTAGACGATTATGATGATTAAGAGTAATGTTGAACCCCTCTGTCTGTCAATATGGTGCCTATGGTGTTTTGGATACTGTATAATATATTAAATATCCTATATCTAACCCTAACGGTTTCACTGTTCAGTCGTGCCTTCTTTGAAGTTGAGGGCTCCTTGCTGGAACTATAACGCACATCGTTGATGCTGAGCGAGTCCATCCTTGTCACTGGATCAGGATTAGATTACCCCTAGATGTGACAAGCATAAAAGGAGAGTCGAGAGTGAGTGCAAATTCGACACCTTTGAAAACGAAGAAGTTCGTCACTTTTATGCTCTATCAACCGCCATAATCATGCCTCTCTGGACACCAGGTGTAGTCGCTCCCGACAGCATCTGTCCTACTTGCTTCGACCTCAACATGCAGTATATCCCACAGCCACACAAAGATAGTATAATTCACTCTGTAAGTGGGATCCTGCGACACTGGATCACATCCACAGCTCTGAGCAAAGATCTGTCCTGCAGATGCCACCAATTTCTAAAATCCCCCTTTGACACACTGATCAGTACACTTGTTGACAACCCCCCAAGGAGGGAAGTTGCATATAGGATTGCTATAACAGGTAGAAATACACCACTTCTTTCAGCACCATTCAAAACCCACAGCAGCCCCAGAGAAGTAGCAAGGAAAAGTAATGGTTCGAGGAGTTTGAAGGTTGAGCTGATCATAGACTATACACCTTCCAAATCCAGTGGGGAGCTTAAGGTTGAGATCTAGACACTCCCCACTGGTGAGTTAGTCCATGCTCTCAATGTGAGCTGTGCTAATTAGTGGTCGAAATGAACAATGAGGAATGCCAGAATGATCAAACACTAGATAGTCGAGCAGAGCTACTGTCACCATGAGTACTGGACATGTCTGGCGAGCAATCCGATTGATAGAAACCATCCAAGGACAGCGGGGCCACTATGTTACACTAAGCCACTGTTGGGGAAAGAATCAACTGCTGGTCACAACGCAAGAGACAATTGCAGAGCAGATACCCGAAATTGGGATGACAGAGCTACCAAGGACATTTCAGAATGTTATCACGACCACAAGGGTCCTGGGGTTGCGGTATATCTGAATTGACTCCTTATGCATTATTCAGGAGGATAAGACAGACTTGGAAGAGCAAAGCACTGTCATGTCTGATATCTATGCTGGTTGTTACTTGAATATTGTAACAACACGGGCAGGAGGAGTACATGAAGGGTGTTTGGGAGCACAGTGAACCACCAGGAATTTACTTGAGTGGCCTGATGAATCCTTAAGGGAAGGAAACAGTAACGATGAAGAACCTCTGATGACGAAAATGAAATGCGAGGTCAGGTCATTCAAGGTAGAGGGGATACAGCAGGATATACGCATCAGACTGGCGCTAAAGTCATCCCATGGAGATATTCAAACGCCACGAAGGATTGAGGAGCAAATGGAAACAGCGCCACGGCAGCACCGTGCTTGGGTATATCAGGAGCGCTCCCTGGCACCTCGGACAGTCCATCTGCACTCCAATGAGATGGTCTGGGCATGTAACTCTGAGCTGCGATGTGAATGCACAGCGTTGAACGGAAGTCTTTTTGGGGGAGATGGTGGTAGTGCATCCAAAGACAGGATTGCCAGCATTAGTACTCTGTAGGACAAGAAAACACTGCATTCACTGTGGAGAACGGTTGTTGAGGACTTCAACCTTCTGGACCTGACCTATGAATCTTGCCGCCTCCCCGCGCTTTCGGGACTCGCACAGAGATTCGCGGAATATTTCTCAAGAACACCAGGAAATCTGGCACGCGCGCCTCTTAGCGCCGGTGGTAGGGGGCGGTATGAGCGGTAGACAGAGGTATTTAGCGCTAGATAATGCTATATACCGTAATTAGCAAATCCGCAACAGCCTACCCCGCCTACCACGGGCGTCTCCTGTAGGCGGAGTAAGGAGGCTACCTAGTGCTATATAGACCTTGCACATTTTGCTGATGAATTAGCGGTACCTTGCTGGTATATGGGAAGGCAATCTCGCAAGAGACCTTTTATGGAAGCCCGGAAGGGTGCCTTTAGGTACCACCGCTATAATGGAGAAGAAGGTCATTGGTTCATCTGATAGGATAGGGCGCTACACTCAAGATAGCCGTGTTCGCATTATCAGTGCCTCGGTTAAGGCTGATGGACTGAACAAGTATGGTGTGGTAACCCGTGGACGCATCGTCATTGAAGGAGCAATATGTGCAGCTACTTTTGGAAAGTCTTCTGGGCCTCTTCCTCCCTCCCTGTTCAATATTGTGCGCTCAGAGGACGACTTCCACTTCAACTACGATACTCCCACCTCTAAAGCATCTGTTGGCGGAACCGCCTACTGTCTCTTGATCGGCTCGTTCAGGGATCCCCCGAACACCTATAAGGGACTGTGTAGCCCTGGCATCGATTACTGTGGCTTAATACTGATGTCGACTTCAGGAGGAAAGTTCGAAAGGATTGGATTGTGGGAGAAACCTAACTATGAAAATGACGAAGATACGAGCCACTTACGGACTCCGTGGGCAAAGACCATCGCAGGAGTTTCCAGAGTCGAAATTATTTGAAAAATAATGAATACTTTGGCCTGCGTATCAGGTGATGTTTATGTGTAAGCATATGTATATAGAAAATGTGGTGTTTTCGAAGTCTAACCACAGTATTGAGTCACTTGGCGGCAATTGACAACTTACGTCCAGACTAGGACTGTTACCCATTCCATCCATCAGCTCTCGTAGACTCAGAGTCCTCCTAAGGCAGATATATGCATACACAAATAGCCTGAGGATTGCCGGAAATGACAAGGTTAACCTGTTGCAGTCGAATCTAGTCCAGAAGGTCGGTACTCATTCATTATATTTTATAGTATCTTCATTACATATTTCTATTTAAAGAAAAATAGTATTTCACGTTCATTACGGAAAGGTGGGTTTAATCGAGTCGTGCGTGCACAGCCGTCACTTATGTATTCGAGGATAGCCGACCCACAACACAAGCTGAGGTGTCGACGGTGGACATTCAGATTTAACGTGAGCGATCTGGACTCCTTCAGAATGATTTGCTTTCTGATTGATCCTACCATCAGCATAGCCAAAGTAGTCATCATTCGAGGGTATCTGGAAACATGTATATTTAACTGTAAAGCCTCTCCTGCCGCAATTCATCGTCTGCCGAATGAAATTCTAAATTTCATATTTGGACATTGAACCGAAACCGTTGACATGGGCCATAAATATGGTACCGCGACTCCGTGGAGAGTCTCTATGATTTCGAGACGATGGGCTAGATTTCTAAAACAGTATTTTTCACGTCTCGTCTCGGTCACCTTTCTCAACAAAGACATGTTGCCTTGTAGAATACAGATCAAGATGAGCAGAAAATTGGATAAGTGAGAGCGGTACGGTGCACCACATGTACCAGCTTAAAACATTGGACATTGGACAATAGACATTGGGTTTTGAAATTTGATCAATGGGGTTTGAATTGTAGAGTCTCTTTCTATATATTCTGGATACTTACTTGTTTTCTACTTGAGATCCAAACCATTACCAGCTCAGGAGATAATTCAAGGTGTAACAGTCCGAAACCTAGGCCATTGACATTGATCTCGTTTTCATTTTTTATTTCTGTTAATCCAGTGATCATCCTAACTGTAAAAAACCTTTATGCCACCAAGGAAAAGGATATATTCAGTGTATACCTGGGATTCATGAGCTCTTCGACCCTGAATACAGGGAAGCCAGAGGTGCTGGTAAAGCAAGAATGGATATACAGCTGTTCATGTTGCCTTAACGAAGACTGCAAGTTCATATATAGTCCCTATAATGTTTTTAAGCAGAATGTGTATAGCAATAGGAAGCTTCTGTCACTGTGATAATATTAGTCTGCGAAGTGGTGGTGACAATCCTATCTAAGTAATTCCCCTCCTTACAGTCATTCCAACTCATTTTCGTAGCCTAAAAAATCGGTGAAACTTATTTAATATGTGAAATCCAACAAACCTCATCCTAACACTCAGTAGTAAAGCATGTAGCCACTTCTACCTCATTTACAATACTTTGACAGTATGGTTTCTCATGACATTACTTGCCTTGCTAACCAACAAAGCTGATGGAACTAATTTGCACGAAAAGCGTTGGCGCTGAATGGTGCGAGATATCGCTAAGCTTTCGCCCTCCTCCAAACTATTGTCCAAACAACTTGTACCCACTGGAAATTGGTCTATAAAGTATTTTAGATACTTAATACCACCATTATCAATCCCTTTTCCCTCCTGGGATGGCTTCCGGTGAGTATTTCATACCCACTGATCAAAACTCAATATCTGTCGTGTTATTTAAGCTGGTGTCCGTGGTGCACCGTATATGGTCTTCTGGCATATCCCCACATAAAGGTTCATGGTCTTCCCAGAGCATTACCTCCCCTATTATCTAGCTCAGGAACAGTCACGGATGAAGATTTGACTAAATGGGATCTTGTTTATATCTCCGTTGCATCGACTTCATCATCTTCTCATCTCGTCATTCTTGTTTTATTATTATTATTTTATTCTGAGATCGACGATTCCTTGACTTATCTAACTGACTCAGCAACGATTATGCGACACAGCAAATGTTCTGAAGTGGACATTAATCAGGAACCTACGGTGATTAATTCCGCCACCGCCACCGCCATCTCGAACTCTGACACTGGTGCCAGTGAAACAACGAATACACCTTCGCCGAATTCGAGTTCGAACCCGAACATCACTGTCCAAGTCACACACCTACACGTTGCTTGATTTGCACGCAGGATTTCATTCGCCAGGCGGATTTCGAGCCCCAGTCCAGATCAGCTGGACGTTTGCAGGCCACGAAACCATTAGGACTGTCCGTTCCCAACATCATATTGATTACGATTTCGACATCATCATGCACAGAAGTTGGTTCATCGAGTGAAGAAGACTCCACCAGGGAACATTCCGGAAAGAGTACAACTCGTACTCTCTCGTCTACCAAGAAAAGCGAACCTTTAAATCTCAAGTCGTAAAGGTAACTACGGCATGCCTACACTCTGCGACATTTTCAACAAGATCATCACTCGAAAGGGAGTTTATGTCCAGCGCACAAAATCGCTGGGGCATCTAAACATCATGAAATCCCTGGGGATGCCTTAACTCGTACAGAAATTGATCCAATGCGAAGTGTGTCAGAAAGTATACGCGACGAAATGGGGTTTGCATTAACATAGAAGGTACGTTTAAAATCCTCTAATGTAGATTGAGGATCGAGATTAATACTGAGACTTTTAGGGAAACACCGCCCTTAATCTGCTTAGCATCATTCTCAAAAAAAAAATAGGATATCCCTGTGTCATTCCATAGGAATAACCAAAATTCCTTACTGAGTCATTAGGCGCCGGTTTTTACCAAGTTTCCTGATGTATATTCAACTAGGCATTTTAAGCCAATGCGTACAATTTATATTAGTTGAAGTTCATAACTTAAAAAGGTCTAAACCTTATTGAGGAACAAAGGGGATCAGTTTTGGGTCTATACAATGCGGAGCAAAGCACTGGCCTCTCTATTTTGTCCCAGAATAAATTAAATATTCTTTAACAAAGTTAGAACAAGTCTCCCTCACAAGGCAAGCTCTAACCAGACAGCCTGGTTACCGTATTTTATAATGCTATGGAAGTGCTAGTGAATCTATCCGTTGATCAATAGCCTAGGCTGTACCATATCTATATACAATGTAGATAATTTCCATTAGACTACAATAATGCATATCGTCGGACGCTTCTAAACACGTGGACTGTCAATATGGTTGATTAAGCTGCCAGAGAAGGGGTCCCATTTTTGAAATTCATCTTCGTAGTTAGAGAATATTAGTGAAGGTTATGCGGAGGACTTGAAGTCTACAGTCGTGATCGGAGGTACAAATGATCATGATTCCCTTTATGTTTTGTCCTTTGGCGTTATAGTAATTTCTCAAATTAAATTAAGCTTCATCCGAAGCGGCTGCGTGTGTCGAACTCTCATGACATGACCAATCGTATGGACTGATAAGCGCTTCTAGACAGGAAGGCGCCGGAGGACCTTAATTAGGACCTATTGGAATAGGACTTCGGACACTCCTATGTACCTAAGACCGTGAGTTCGCCGGATGAGGGGCGATTTTTGTGTTTGTAAGCCCGCTGAAGTGCACCGCAGAACCGATTTTGGACGATCTAAGACCCCCTGAGTGCGCCGAAATAGTCTAGAACATCCCGCCACTGAGGCTCAGGCAGTATTAAAGTCGCTTTATGAGACCAAAAATTAAATTAGTTACAGACTCCATAATTCTACATATAAGTAGTTAATTAATGCAACTATACGGTGGGCATGGCGGGACGCCGTCGCCAGCATTTTGTAAGTCCGAATTGCGCCGAACGACTAAAAATCACGAAAATCGCCGGACTTAGATATATAGGAGTGTCCGCAGTCCTATTGGAATACATCTAACCATTTTACATCGTGATAAGCCAGGAACAGACATAACCATCGGAAAGGCAGCGAATGGATGCAAGTCATCCTGGCATATATATCTTCGGCTGTCGCCGCGATATCAGAAGACGGCGTCATTGGACTTCAAAGCAATCGATTCAGTACCCATCTCTTTCCCTCCCTCTCTGCGGATTCTGAGCATGGCCCCTCTCTATCTCTTAGGAGGATCCGTCTTCCTTAGTATTCTACTCATTCGAGAATTCTTACGGCGTATTCGACACCGATCAATAAACTATCTTCCCGGCCCACCTCCTGGCTCATGGCTTTTAGGTAAGTAGAAAATATAAGCTTGTTTTCAGCCATGACTGACGATAACGTGAATCAAGGAAACATGAAGAACTTGGTCACCGCGAAGATTTTCGGTGAAGACCACCTGAAGTGGACTAGGGAGCATGGCACGGCCATTCGCACCACCATAACTTTCGGAGTAATAATACTCTGTCTCTGTCGTTCCTAACGCTTTAACTCTGCATTATAGAGGGATATGCTATTCCTCGTCGATCCCAAGGTTTGTCTTCCCATATCTTTAATCCATTTAAGTCTCATATTCTTCGTCAGGGTTTACAACATATTCTCAATGCTTCAGGATACAACTATCGTAAAGCCCCCGACTACCGTATCTTAATAGAACTTACCGCAGGTCGAGGAGTTACTTGGGCGGAAGGTGTGTATACTACGTATCCGGCTTTCTATTTAATTCATTTTCGGGCTGCGAAAGGTGCCCAGCATTCGCGTCATAGGAAGGTCATGAATCCGGCCTTTTCTTTCTCTGCATTGCGTGTATTCGTGCCTATCTTCAGGACAACGGCTCGGAGAGTATGTAAAGCAGAGCCTTCGTTTTAGACAGCTGACGGATATTTAATCTACAGGCGGTCGACAGAATAAAGGAAAAACATTTTAATGGAGAAAACTCAGCCGTAATGAATATCATGCCTTGGCTTTCACACATTGCCTTGGATGTTGTAGGAGAAGGTAGGGGGGTTATCCACCAGAATTTGGATGGTCTTTTATCTATTATTAATTTCCTAGCGGGATTTGGATACCAATTCCATGTCCTCGACAATGCAAAGGATAGCAAGCTCGCAGGCGCGTATCAAGATTTACTGTACGTGCTAAATATCAAACGCAACAATATCCTTCGTGGTGACCA
The DNA here is from genome assembly GCA_000827215.1 of Sphaerobolus stellatus SS14. NCBI lineage: Eukaryota > Fungi > Basidiomycota > Agaricomycetes > Geastrales > Sphaerobolaceae > Sphaerobolus > Sphaerobolus stellatus. Next base: position 835,353 of record KN837096.1, on the reverse strand, counting down.
CATTCACACGCACATAGCTCCGATGTTTTCGTCGAACGTCCTGCCATTTCAGTCGCTTTCCTATCCGTGATGGCATACCTTCCTTCGTGGCTGCTCCATTTTTCCCTCCGCATCCCCTCTGCAGGGCTTAAACGATTCAGAGGATTCATGACTACAGCTAGAGAAGTGGCACAGGAAATCGTAGACACACAAACAACCTTATACCAGAGCGGTAAAGAAGGAGCTAAGGATATTTTTAGTATACTGGGTAAGTATTTCAGTATCTTGCAGCGACATTTCTTACTCCTTTCCTTAGTCAGAGCCAATTTATCAGAGGATCCGAAGGCAACGCTTAGGGCAAATGAAGTTCTTTCCCAAATGACGTATAATTTACAAACTATTTACTTCGAGATGATCTGCTGATTCTCTCCCAAAGAACCATATTCGCCGCCGGCCATGATTCAACGAAATTCTCACTTTCTTGGTTCATCTATCAATTATCCAAACACCCAAAGTATCAAAGGTTTATCAGGGAAGAAATCAAAGCCACTCATGGAAAAGCGGCTGAACGAGGTGATTCGGAACTTACGATTGGTGATTTAGACTCTATGAAGTATATGCTTGCGGCACTGAAGGTTGTTCTTTTCACAAATGGTTGCTCCTCCTCTCTGACAAAATTATGATAGGAGACACTCCGATTCAACTGTGTCATTGATGGTCTGATGCGCCAAGCAGAAAAAGATGACATAATTCCCTTAAGTATTCCGCAAAAGACGAAGACGGGAACGACAGTTACCAGTATCCCAATCAGTAAAGGTCAAATAATTATGCTATCACACTTCGCATATAACAGGTGTATTCCTTGCTACTCGTAGTACGTTTAAACGTGTGATGAATGCTTTTACAGGCTTCCCGAAGTATGGGGACCGGATGCAGATCAATGGCGCCCTGAAAGGTTCCTCGAAGGAATCGAAGCATCTCAGAAGGTTCAGCTTGGGGTTTTTGCCAACCTGTCAGTAACTAATAAGGCAGCTGTATAGTTATACTAACATTTCGTGGCTTTACAGGCTTAGCTTTAGTAGTGGACTCCGTGGTTGCATTGGGTAAGTGGAGATCACTCCAGTCTTTATTTGGATCTTACGGCTATTTCATCAGGTGGAGATTTGCGTGAGTGCACATAATTTGGTAAAGAATTACACTCTGACTCCTCGAATTCAGCGTTCTTGAAATGCAAACAATTCTGATTGAACTGCTCGAGAACTTCGAGTTCGCCCCGTCACCTGCCAACGAGGAGATTATTCTTGCTTCAGCTGGAATGATGACACCGATGTAAGTGTCTGGACCTCCTCTTCTAAAAGATGAATCTTGATAAACCATTTGGCACAGGGTTAAAGACTCGAAGGAACGAAAAGCAAACCTGCCCCTAAAGTTGACAATGCTTTGAACATACTTGGATACGCGCTAGTTTATTACTATTTATTGATACGCCAATTCACCAGAGGTTAGTTCAAAACCTGTACGATACATGTCACTGCAGAATATTTATTTCGGTCCAGGCTCAGAATCACCACACACAGCCTAGACACAGCATCTGTAGAAGGAAATTCCTAATACATTCTCGCTATCGTCATTGGGACAGTATACACGTAGAAAATCAGCGAAAAATCAGTCATAAACAAATATAAGGCGAGGATAAGGAGTACATGGATGTTATTTGCACCGAAGGGTCCTTCACTTCCTAACTCTCAGTGGTCCTTAATGCCCTACGTGTGGGTGACTGAACGTCGTGAGGTTGCCAGGTAATGCATAAAAGCAGCGAAGATAAATGCCAAAGGACAAGCCCAAGAATTGACAGAGAATCTCTGCGTGTATACAAAACACAAATAATAATATCAATTTGAAAATGCATCATAATTCGCTCAAATAACAGATATACTGATGTGAGTTAAAATCTACGGAGTCGGAGGTGCCATACTCGCGGAGCGAGGGATGGTTCTAAATCAGTGCGTTGGCACACTTCAATGAATATCCTCCCATTGATTGAAAGAGATGGATAACGGAAATGTCTCTAATTCTATCGATGTTCGAGTACAGAACCCACTGAAAGAGACTCGATCGATGGGTGAGAAAATTCAGACACCTGATCGAGAGAGAGAAACCCCTTACTAAAATATGTCCAAGGTGCGACGATTGTAGGTAGCGAATATAATATAGTATCTCTGTAGCATCTATGTCCACGAGAGGGATAATTGCACGGCAATCTGACAGATATAAATACTCCCACCAGAAGCGGAAGTGAGGATTCCACGACATTTGAAATCTATACCCGTATCTCGTAATGTTTTTTTCTTCACTACTAGGGAGATGAAACAAATAAAAGGCACAGAAAAATATCAGGCTAAGTTTATGAGCGATCATTTATAAATAAATGTCATCCTTTTCCCTGGCACCTTCTACCATTACATCCAAACTATCATCGAAGGGGAATACGGCCACTGGCACCTCGAGGGCAGTTTGATTATTAATTGAGTCACGATATTAGGGGGAAAATATCGTACTGGGAAATAAAACGGCATTGTTCCACAAATATCAGGAGCATAATAATGAGATATCTTTCCAGGTGAATGTCTTACCTACATCACGGTTTATCAGGTAACAGGATTATCAGCTTACAGTTAAAAAAAGGAACGGATCACATGTCCGTTGGGGATTATACATCAAATTCATGGATAGAGAAAATATCGCAGTCATCATCAATCCCCAAGGATGTACGTTAAATATTTCCATACCAGATCAATGACGATGGAAGGCGCGAGATTAAAGAGACGAGCATGAATTATAATGAACCAACAGAAGGGTTTACAGGCCACTCGAAATGAAGGAAAAGAGAACAGACCTCGTTTGAGAGTTAAAATAGCACGTTGAATTATCCTGGGCAATACATATTTGTGGAAATGTTATTTGAGGATGAACTGTGGAGAGATCCTGACAACATATCACATATGACTTCCATAGCTCAGTGTTCTCCAAGAGTCTTCGGCGAAATATGATTTATCAGATAAAATTGGTACTGACGAGAGAATTTACTGGAACACACGGCGGTAAAACCAATCTCGGTGCCGGCAAGCAGTACTGAAAAATAAATCGTATGGAAGAACAGGAGAGATTATGAGGACGTCTAACATGAAAGAGGAAGAAAAGGCAGAAATATCATTAGTGCCCGACGGGGATTGCTTTTCGATTTGTGATCCAGAAGTGACGCGGGATTCCTTCCTTTTGCTTCCAGCTACATGAAGCAGATAACAATCAAGGGCCTCTGTGTACCGCATCGAAGAAGAGCTGTCTGGAGATTAAGCATTCAACGACACGGAGCAAAGAAGTGAGCCTGGAAAAACATCTCACTTTTATATCCTCCGGTATTCTTCTTGTTCACGGTAGTGCTACTATGTCCAAGCCGGTCACAGTAGCCGTGGTAGCCAAAGTATTCACCGCAAATTTGACGAAGGCGACTCACTTACAGATGAAGCCTGCCTAATTTAATCTTTGGATATCTGACGGAGGGAACATCTGAACCAAAGAGCCGTATTTGACACGGATATAGAATAGTATCCTCACTACATCCTGGCACATTCGCAATTTAAATGAGCGTTGATCTGTCCAAGTTTTGAAGTGAGCACAGTCTACGATCCATGGACTTCCCTGTGAAGATCAGTCGGAATTCCCTTCGAGAATGGAGATCTACCATTGCAACCTGAAACATTAAGTTAACGTAGAGTAACTCTGGATATGAATGAGACTACCGTCTGTGCTAGAACGTCGCATCAGTCCAGAGAGACATATCATTGACGCATCCAGTCTCGTAAGTTGACAAAAGCTGTCCATGAAAAGTCTAACAGGGACTGAGGAAACATATATGACTTCCAAACAATATAAGAGAGTGTTACCGATGGAGTAATACTCCACCTATTCGAATAGCAATAACAAGTAATGGAAGACTCCCAAGATGAGAACGGGCCTTCCTTTATATTTATCTGAACGCTGGCGTGATGACAGCTTGGAAAACCTCGTGCAATAACACAAGCAGCGAAGTAATGGTTAAAGTGGCCGTATATGGTCTTGGTAGAAGCTATAATTATACTATTATCACCCAAACAACTTACAGGCAAACCTATGGACCCCAGAGTTTTCCCCCTCCCACGCTTGACTACATCAGGAAACCTGGCACGGGCGCGTCTTAGCGCCGGCGGTAGGGGGCGGTATGAGCGGTAGATAGAGGTATCTAGTCATAGATAGTGCTATATATCGTATTTAGCGAATCCGCAATAGCCTACCTCGCCTACCACGGGCGTCTCCTCTAGGCGAACTAGGTAGGCTATCTAGTGCTATATACATTTTGCAAGCTTTGCTGATGTAAACTTCGGCGGTCCGCGCCGGTCATGGGCCTTCGCAAACCTCTAGGGTTGACCAGTTTGTCCTATATCGTACCGCTGAAAGAACCCCGTTCCCCCCGAGGGTGGGGACTCTACATCTGCCACAGTACATGCCTAACCAAACTCTCTAATACTTACCCTGAAAATAACATCTCATTTACAAGTTGGCAGTGTATAATATTATATCTCTGAGGGTTGCCAGGTGGAACCGACGATCTAGTAAATGTTCACAATGATTGTTTGGGACGTGTTAAGTCTCTACAGTTATGTAATTTCCGAGAATTAGTGGCAAACTGGTAAACCCTAGAGGTTTGTAAAGGCCCATGACCGGCGCGGACCGCCAAAGTTTTGTCAAGCGTGGGAGGGGGGAAACTCTGGGTCCATAGATTTGCCCGATATAGCGGAGTGATAAAATCAAATGCGCCTGCGAAGCAACGGCTACGTCTGAGGTACCAGAAACCTGTTCCGTGCTCAGAGGATGATCTTCTGAGGTGCAGTGCACTTCAAAAAATATAAAGAAAGACTCCAATACCATTTGCTCAAGGAGTAGGATGAAAAAATTTTGCGCGGTGTCGTTTTCCCTGAAGAGGGGTCGTTCACCTGCCGTCAGTTCAGCGGGTTCCTATTGAATTTCACCACATAGTTTTTGCACAACCTTCCAGTTATCCAAGAACCAAAACATTCGCAAGCTTTGCGTACATTCATGGAGAGAATATATATATAATATACACAACGACTACACAAAATTAGCTTGTCAAAATTAAATACGGTCGGTTATATAGTATCCGTTGCTCAACTCCTTTTAGCCTCTTTCCTGCCTACTTCCGCGGTGTCATCCTCGTGTCCTTCGATAACTTCAGTGTTAGACTCAGAGCCAGGCACAAAGACGATCGTGTGCAGTGTCTGTGATGTATTCATGGTGTTTGCCGACCATCCACGACCAAGCATCACACGGAGAATGATTAACTCCGGAGCTATGCACTTCAAATCAAAAGCTAACGGAACAGGAAAATTGTAAGAATGCATAAATTACCTCAATCTGTACAAGTAGTGGCACGAATAAATTTTGTGCAATATCCTTCCTTCCAAACAAGCCAAGAAGAATAATTGAAATGATCGTAAACGGCAGGGCAGATTCAATGACGATTGCCGCTGTGCTGGTATACAAATCTGCGTAATCTTTTCCTAGGAGTCCTCGGAGTGTTCGACGCACCAAGAGGATTCGAGTAGCAATCAGTGCACTGAAGAAGATGTTTATGACCATGAGGACTATCCAGACTGGAAAGGAGAGGCTGAGGGAGGGAATTGTGGAGGGGAGGGCCAATTGGATGACTGTCATTATCGAAAGGACTAGAAGGAGAACTGATTAAAAATGTATTAATGACATATTGCTTTAATGTACTGATACTCGCAAAGTAGAAAAGAATGGGCAACACCATAATGTACCACTTGTATTGCCAAACTACCATCACACGATACACCTGATAACAACAATAGTCAACATCATGCATTCAGCACTGTCCGGACACATGTACCAGCAGGCCATTAGCCATAAATGAAGCAAAAATTGATGCAGTATTTCCTAAGGTAAGAATTGGCCTCGATTGCTGCTCCACGATAAACGCATAAGGACCACCAGGATACTCCCGCTCATTGATCCAGGCATCTTCGTTGAACTTGATAGTACACGCCAAGTTGATCGTACCAGCGGCGAACAGGAGGGAGTTAAAAATGAGCCAGCCGATCCACGTGCTTCGCTTGTGACGTTGTTGGATGATATAGTAGGTGAATATTACGTAGATCACTACATGTATGCCTATAAGGAAGGATATAAGGTAAAGTTGTCAGCTAGAGGATGTAGGGTTCACCATAACCAACGGCGGAAACATGCGCTGAGATGTAGTTTGACTGTTCAAACCACAGCTGGGTATGGTCTTCATGGGTCGCAAATGGGGAAAGCATAATATCCAAAGATTACTAAAGGGCAAGCTCTGAGGTAAGCAGACCCGTACTTATGCCTTTTCACAATATTTTATTTTTATTACACACTCTTTTAGCACACATTCCCTGACACTCGTCCTGATATTCGAAATTTGATGGAATTTAAGAACTTCTGGAGTGAAAAAGATCGATTCTGTCTGGTATGTTCATACCAGACTCTTATTCATGTAAGGAAGTATATAGGTAGTGTTGCCGCGGCGCCACTGTGGCGTAACGGCGTTTCGTTATTTCACACTCGCTGGGAGTTTTTTTGGACAAGCTATAATTTTTCAGTAGACTTTTAGGCCAGATAGGATCAATAAATTCGCAGTTTCCAAATGATTTCGTTGCAGGAACGGTCTGCGGGAAGCAAACGCCGTTACGCCAAAGTGACGCCGCGGCAACACTATATATAGGGCCGCCATGACGAGAATGGAGCTGGAATGGATCACTTCAATGATTTTGGGAAACGATCTTCACCGTTCATCATGGCACCTGCCGATGTAGCAAATCTTTTCGAACCTACTTGGGTCTCAGGTAGGCAGGAAAAAAGACACTATATGTGGAAGCGAAGTCGATAAGGTTTGACAGGAAAATCAGGGGGGACAGTTACGTTACCATTTTTACACACCTTCGGCTATTCCTAATCGTTCCAATGTCAAACAAATACAAATAACTCGTCGTTCCCTCATGACTTCATCGTCCTACCCGCGGAGAGCAACATTAGAGGGAGGTTATTGGATCCAAAGACAGGCCTCCGCTTATTCTGCAGAACAGGCGACTCGATGGCTTGAATGCATTGGATTTCTCCAGCGATTCACTGCACAAGATATCAGGCAAGGCAAATTTCCTACCACCCTTGAAAACTTGGAAATGATCATACGCCTCCATCTTGTGACTTTCATATATGAGAATACGCATATGCACTAGTAAGTCCTGTATAATCTTGGTAGATGGTCTACTGACAGCAGATCTGCGGTGCTACGGATACAGCTCGGCATATCACTCGATGGATATCAGTCCAGAAGGGGTTTACAACCGAATGGTCGTGGAGCGTAGTGGCGGGTCATACTGTTTCGGTCTGAATACGCTTTTATTCCAGATGCTTCGTATATTACGCTACAGGTGAGCCCTCTTAAACCGATGCCTGTTACCTGAGGCACAAACTGCACGTATAGGGCATATACCGGCGCTGCTCGAATAAATATCGAAAAGGACATCTTGCTCCCTCCCAAATTTACGGCTCCCTTGCACATGGTTATATTCGTGCAGCTGTATAAAGACAGCAATGTCACATACTTGGGAGACGTGGGCTGTGGAGGATCCGGCCCAACGCGACCTATTCTCCTATCTGATGCAGAGGATAATACTGTAATCGGTACTTCTCCTTCAGAAAAACATCACTTGACGAAAGGTGCACATCCTAAAACAAGTCTTGGTAAGTCATAAGTCCTATGACGAGCAATTCTACTGATTATGAACGGACAGCGGTACAGTCCCACAACGAATTCAACGTGGTATGCACAGACTGGCAACTAGAAGTATTACACGAGAATATGGATTCTATGATCCCTGCTTCGTGGAGAATCGTCTATTCTTTCTCTGAGAAAGAATGGTTCTCAGCGGATTTCGACAGCGCAAACTTGGCAGTTTGCGCGATGCAGAGTGGGCTTTTTTGGGAAAATGTGTTATGTTCGAAACATTTCTGGCTCGAAAACGACAATTTTCCCCAAGGTTATAATTTTCCACTAGCACCATGGCAGAGGCACCTGGGCAGGTTGGCTATGGATCGTTCAGCCGTTCAAAGACACGTGAGAAGCCGTTCTGAGGTGCTTAGGGCGTTCGCCACCAAGAGAGAGAGGATATTGGCCCTTCGAGAGCTGTTTGGTGTTCATATTCCTGATGACGACGTGAGACACATACTAGGACGAGCTGCAGCGCTTTCTGAAACTTAAACGTTTGTTGAGAAGTCGTTTTCCCGAGACCAAAGTCCGAGGGATGGGATTTGTCCAAGAGAATGGTCCAAGACTAATGTTAGGATACTCAAAAATGTCAACATGTATGATGTAAATGTCCAGGATTGATGTAAGGAGACCTAAAAAGTGTCAAAATGTATGACGTAAATATCTCCTATTTGTTATACATATTTTGGATCACGCTTGGAAATATAATATTTCCAACTTTAACAGAAGGGTCAGCCGTGGTTTTCGAAAGAGCGAATCTGCTCGCATATTCAAAGTAGCACCTTGACAAATTGCACAGGCCGATAACATGGAGCTGCATAGACATGCTTTTGATTCAATAAATGCAGACCCACTATATGATCCTCCAGTAGAATATGGAACGGGTTGTCAACTCTGAGGAAGCACACCCTCGTTAATGTAACCATGACTGCGAAGACAGTCAAGGTTGCAAAATACTCATTGGCGGCGAGGCAAACTTATCGTCGCAGGACCATTTTCCATCTTGATTGAACGTCTACGCAAAAGCAATTCACAGATCTAATAGACAGTTTTTGCAGAAGCGCCAGCGCTTTCATTACGCTATTTTTGGTTTTGCAGCTGGCGCTCCACCAGTTGTGATGACATCCGGTCTCGAGCACTCCCAGCCCTTAATCTCCCATCTTCACCGCTGAAGAATGCCTCGTTTTCGTAATCAATCTCAAAGTGCCACAATCTAATACTCAAGAGACATCATCTGATGGGGATTGTGAGCATACAGTGCCGCCAGATGGCGCGCTGAGGAGCGCCAGCTGTAAAACCAAAAATAGCGCCACAAAAGCGCTGGCGCTCCTGCAAAAACTCTCTAATATTCTGAGGGAGTGCTGAAAAAGAAACGGATTCCATTCATCCATGTGATACTGGGTTCAGAACAATTAGCCTTATTTTCTGCCTATGGTAATTCCTTCTTTTGTTTTGTTGTACGGTATAAGGATTAGACAGACGTACCAGCAGCAAGCACCTGGCAGATAACCACACAACGATGGCACATTGAACTTTCCATGACTGTGATCGCAACATGTCGTGTGGCGTGGGGTAGAGCTCGACAAAGCAAAAATTGCTCGAGCGGAAATGATATCTTGAGGGTTTTGCATACAGATCAGAGAGAAAACTTACAGTTCAGTTATTTATAAATGATAACCGTCAGACTGCCTTCTGGTCTCTTGTGACCATTTAGGTTCAGCCCCATTAGATGGTGACACCACCCATGCAATTGAATTAGTACGGGAGAAGATCTTGACATGCCTGTGGGATCTGCAAACCAGATCTGTGATCCAAGTACTGGATTTCAAAATGTATGTGGAATTACCATCAAGAACAAAGGAAGCTTCACTGCAGAAGAATCACTGAATTTCAAATACTCGAGATCCCGAGATTCCATCATTCCTCATATATATTTCTTTGTTGCCTTATCACTTGGAAGAACCGTCTTTTATTAGAATCCCTCTAAGCCATTCACCTTTCTTCTCAAACTGGAAAACCAGATTTGGACATTTGAAACCCAGAATACATTGCACCGTTCCCTCCGAAGACATAGCGCAAGGAAGGCTTCAATAAAGCAGCTCTTTCAGCAGTAATCAAAGGGGGTAATATATTTGGATTTGTAAATTGGATTTGTCGGATTTGCGTGGGATTTGCGCCTGCCAAATTTGACTGGGCTGATTTGTGGACTCTGGGCAATCAGAATTGCAGGTGAAAGGGATTTGCACTGCTAACTGCGACTCACCTATATATATAATAAGAATAATAATAATAACTCTATACCCATATTAGGCAATTGTCTCGATCTATTTTGGGTGATGAGGGATTTTTCCTGCTTGAATCCTTTGTCTTTTATACCCTACAGCTGCTGCATTTAGTCATGCTGTGCAGCAAGGATTCAAAAATCAAATCCAGACCACTCTGTGACTTGGAAAAGCTACATAATTTAGAAGCAACAAGTTAGGTACTGTTAAGTATGCTTCTCTAATGAGTATTTAATTGTAAGGGTGATTGCGAAGCAAGACCATGAAGGTTCCTGCTCCTCTGTCATGTCTGATTGGCTCCACCGAAGGTAGAGATCCGGGACAGCAGGATCAGGGTATGAGAGGAGCTCTAGAATGCTTCTCACCTCACTAAATTTCACAGTGCTGTCCCATCTCATGATTGATCATTCAAGTATCAAATCAAGAATTCATACTTAAGATTCTAAATGGGACTTAGATCCAGGCTTCTAATTTCATCAGGACAGGATTCTTGAATTTTGAAAGATGTACATCTTACAATTCACAGACAGGTATAGGCCTTATTTTTTATTTCTAGCCATGACTAATCTCACACCTCTTGAGTATGAAAAGAGCAAGGAAAAGGCAAGAAAAGGCTCTGAACAATTGAGGATAATGCAAGGCACATTGCATATAACAGGCAAATTCATGAATAATTTTCTGCCCTTCTTATCACTAACAAGCAGGTAAGTTTCTTTTTAGTACCATTTTTTGAGGTCTTTCTCAACTACATGAAACATTTTTGAGAGCACTTGAAACAGAACTGCCCCATAATTCCTCAATTCATGAGAAAATTGGCATGTACATGCAGTCAAATATTTACCACTGAGTAGGGAGTCTTACTGGCATGTTTACCAAAATATCAGAAGTCTAAGTCCATTCTGATTGGCTTTCATTATGCTGCAAGTTTTATGAAGGGGGATAGTCAACAGCTTGGAATTCCTAGAGTGCAGAGCCTAGAGCAGCGAATGTTGTGCTGCCGAAAACAGCATATCTTATTTCATTTACATTCTTCCAAAGTGAAGTGCAGGACCCGACTTGTGATCCCCTATGATTGTCTATTCTACTGGGCCTTATTTAGACCAACTTTGGATACAGTTTTGGTAGTTATCATCTGCATGAAGTCATAGGGAGTGATAGCTAATACTGCTTATTAAAACACTGTCTTGGTGACATCAAGCTATATTCTCAATGACACCCATCATGAGTATTGTCCATATTACTGGCAGAATTGGGTACCCCATTTTAAGTCCCTTCACCATGGAACAACCACTGGGCCAATCAGGCCAATTTTACTATGGATGGGTAGGTTTTAGCAAGGGGACCAGGGCCTGGTATGTTTGGAGGTACAGGCATCCAGGGTGTGAGCTAACCCTGCCCACACTTTTATACATCTTTTACCCTACTCCCATGCTCCCATGGCTCATAGTGATAGAACCTTTATTTCCCAAGTATTTTCCCTCCACACCTCCAACTGTGGGAACCTGCACCTCCAGTTATAGCAGGTCCTGGTTCCCTCACTAAAGCATACCCATTCATAGTAAACTCAGCCTGGTTGGCTGAGTGGTTGTTCCATGGTGAAGGGACCCTGAATGGGGTACCCAATTCTGATAGCAATATGGATAGGAAGAAAATGGGCTGGAAATGATAAGTTGTAAATAGAATGGAAGTTTTTTTTTCTCAGCTTCTTCTTACTAATATTGTCATCAACTCCAGTATCTATATTCCCATTTATCTCTCCATTGTTCTTGTCTTAATTAATCCTTCCAATAGTTCAAATTTGAAGGAGTGGATGGATATGAAATTGCAGTATGAATATGCAAGCAAAGTCAAAGCTCATAAATTAAGGGTAGTGGATTTGGGTCACTCTGTAAGCCAAAGATCCTAAATTCTAGTTCTGAACTTTTGAGATGGGTGGCTAAGTAATTTTTACCCTTCAAGTGGTAAAAGGAGGGCTTCCTGGACTTTGATTAGATTACTTGTTCACTCTCCAGAGGGTTTATCTGTTGGGTCAGATCATTCTGCAGTGTGCCTTTAGGTATTAGGCTTGTATTCAACATTTCTCTAGAGGGTGTTATATCACCTAGATCAGTTATATCACCCATGTTTCTGGAGATGGTGGCCCCTTAGCTACAGATTCTCACCCAGCTGACAAGAAACATGTCAGCATGCTTTGTAGATTCAGGGTCATTTTCAAATATGTCTCTTTCCCCTCTACAGAAACACTGTTTAACAGCAGTAGAATCTGGCCACTGGAGTATATATAGCTGCAGAACAAATGCTGTTTCATGTCAATCCTATGGAAACAGGTTCTTTGTCAATTCCTGAATCCTTATTGCCGTGTTTTTCCTTCCTTAGTCCCATAGGTTGATATGTTACCTCTGCAGAATTGGGTCTATTGTAACAAGCACACAGAGTGTATACAGTTGTATTCTGCAGAGTTGTGTAATGACTAGGTGTGAGGAGATGAAAATCTCTCTGTAGAACTTACATTTGTCTTTAGAGGTGGTAGGCAGGCCAGAAAGCTTGAAGCTTCTGGATCCCCTTTGGTTCAAATGCCTATTATAACAGTTGTTTATATCATATATCACAAACGACTAACTGAACTCAGGTATTATTGAGTAAGGTAGTACATGGTGTGAATTAAAAAGATATATATGCCAGTGCCTAATGTGCCAGCATGTTAAATACAGGCAATTGTGGATACTTATGGTGTCCACACTAATTAGGTAATACATATGTACATAGTATAGTACATATATAATATATATATAGCAGTTATATAACTGTTACATCCTCCCTGGCTGACTGCTACTAGCAGTCAATCATATAGATCATCTAATTCATGATCTATATTCATAGCACTCTCATCTGGGAGGGTACCACTAGCACCAACATGTGTTGGTGCACTCATCTCTACATCTGGTTTGCTGGTGGGTGGCTCATCAGTGTAGGGTAGAGGAGGCTCACACTGTTGATTGTAATCATCCAAGTCAGCATCCAACTGTTGCTGGCTGGATTGCCTGATCTTAGCAGGCTGAGAGGTGTGAGCCAAGGATTTTGACTGACTAGAGCCAGTCAAAGGTTTCTTGCCCTTGGTAGGGGCAGGACCACTTTGATGGAGCTACATATATGCAGCTTGTTCAACACCAGTTGTGCTCCTTGGCTGCTTCTCTCCATCCCTTTCCATGTAAGGGATAATCAGAAAGTCTGATCCTGAACACAGATTCACAGGTGCTGAGACCTGTGAATTATCTTTGCATCCCTTTATAATTTGGGATCCAACCCTGATGGGGGTTGATGCATTGGTTATCCACCATTTTTGTTGGTGGTGGGGAGTTAGCGAATTTGAGCTGAATCCACTAAACATCGACTCAAAATTGAGGTGACTGCCAAACATGGCTTTCATTTGGTGCATGAAAACCTGATGTGGTACATCAGCGGTTATCTTAGATAACCAAGCAGCAACATCTACATCCTCTTTGAGGAAGTAGCAGTCATCATTGTCCCTAATAGCATTAGGGATGCTCATTGGGTTGGTGTGCCAACCCTCTAGCATCTGCCACATATGGAGTGACCAGTGATTTGGTCACTCCAGAAGCTTCAGGATGCAATTCCTTGAAGCCCAAGTTCTCATCTAATTTACAAGAACACTTTTGTGAATAAGTCCCTTTTTCAGGACTTGCTAAGGGGTGCAGACTGACGACTGCAGATGTAGAGTCATTGGAGGAATCATGTTCCTTTATTTAAACTAATTTTAGCTTAACTCATGTCTGGCAACTTGTGTGACGAGTTGTGCTATAATTAAATATTCTTTAATAATGGTGCATATATATGCATATATGCACTATAATACCTCATTATTGAGATATTTAGCTGTCTTATGGCTATTATTAGACCACGGCACACTAGTTATGCTGCGTGCGGCTCTAGGGGTTTACCCTAGAGGCGCATATACCTGTATATATGTGTGTTAATTCCTCTCTTTGATGGAATTATTCATTTGGCTCACTGATTTAGGGAGATTGTGCAGTTGTTTGATGCAGCAAAGCTCTAAATACCTATCTAGAGCTTCCAGTCCCTTTACACCTGAGAGGGGCTTCCAGGTGACGTCTCCTAGAGTCCATTGGACTCTGAACTAATTGAGACAGAGACATCAAAACTTATAAGTAACTATAATAACAAAAAAAAGTATGAAAAAAACAAGCAGAGCCAAAATGCCAATAGCCAAGAATGAAGGATAATGATCAGCAAAATGTATACACACGATGGGTGTAATAAAACTTACCTTATAGATTAGAGAGAGAGAGAGAGAGAGAGAGAGAGAGAGAGAGAAGGGACAATCAAAGAGGACTGCATGATGAGGTTTTACTATCTGTGGACAGGCTGCTGCACAGTGTTAGATCCTGCTCACTGGGAAGAACTCAAATTTCACCGATTTTTTGATGGCCTTTTGTGCTACCCATAATTTTCATTCAATTACTCTAAATAAAAACAAAATTGAGAAGCCAGTTGAGAGATATTGAGCCAGAAAAATGGGCAAGAGTGCTTATGTAATTTTGGTCAAGATCTAGCACTCAGCAACTGCAGCGGAATTTTTGCAGGAAACCATGATTTGGGTTAGCCACATTGATTTGATATATTATAGGTATATAGTGTGAAATTTTCAAGCCAAACGAATAAGTGAAGGCAGTTCAAGAGCAGAAAAGAGCCGACTGTAAGGGATCTTGTCCACTGATAGTATATACCACAAAGTAAATGCGCTGACACATGTGAAAAGATATTGAGATAACCAAACAGAGTAAGTCACTGCAAGTAAAAAATAACATGTAAGCATGATTCCTACAGTCAATGTGATCATGTCATGCAACAAGTGAACCACCAATAAGAAACTGGAACCAGAGGCAACTGAAACTTAGCACTGGGATCTTACTGTTTGTGGTATAGGTGATCAACAGATACTTAGGATATGCTTGGGACTCACGAAAGGGCATTCATATCGGCCTCACAGCACCCTTTCCTTCTCCATTCTCATAAACTCGAATTACTAAGGAGGTGGGGAAGGGTTGATCAATATAAATCAGCATGTTCCAGCCTCTTTTAATCCCCAATTTAATCGAGAGAAACTCAGCATTTCTATGTCTCTGATACTTGAAGATGTAAATGCAGAACCCACTGAAAAAGGCTCGATTGATGGGTGAAGGAACCCAGTGTCCAAACATCGAGAGAAACAGGAAAGCTCCCACTAAAAATTCCAAGAATGTGACATGGTTTAGTTGCGACTTGCATGAAATTCAGCAACTGGTGACAGGTGACAAGTGGTTTGATGGGACAGTGATATCAGTTGTTGCACAAGCCATTGTGCAAGGGGTGGGATGTCTAGCCCAGGCAGCACATATTACCCCTAGGGTCCTCGAGAGCATCTCAATGATCATGGAGGCCCCAAACAAACAGGAAATGGTGTTCATGCGCTATCATGTGTCACAGGTGGGTTCCTGGTTGAACCTCATTGGGGTGATGTGCATACTAAGCCCTTCAGGTCTTAACTGCGTGTTCAGGTTTATGACTTATTCCGGCACATGTGCCTGGGCATTGGACATTGGTATGCTTAGATTTGGGGAAGTGAGTGGTGCACTTCCATGATAGCCTCCCTGATTTCGGGAACTATGAAGGCACAATTAAGCCGCAGATCTTTTATTTACTGGACATGATTAGAGGTCCCAATGACAGAGCTCAGTGACCATGGAAATGGGAAACTGAGCAGCTACTATTGGAATGTTTTTTTGCTAGAGCCATGAGCTGACATGACAATTGCAGCCACCTCAGTGACAGATTAACTCATATGATTGTGGCGCTTTTATTTTGGCTGACATGGCTAGTGACATTGTCAGTGGTGAAAGTAGCAGGTGGGAGGAGGATATGATGGTGGGTTGGAGAGAGGCAATACTGGAGCTTTTAGATTACTTGAGGGTTGTGGTGGTTGTGCGGGCGGCTGCACCTCAGCGGGAGGGGAGTTATGTTGAATCTGATAGAGAGTAGCTTGATTAATTATCATTCAGATATATGTATGATGTGATGCTAGGGAGGTGCTGAGTGTTGATGAGTAGGTACAATGGGCTGAGCGATTGATGATGATTAATGCAGGAGGATGTTTGATGGATGGTGAGTCTACTTACCTTGGGCGGTGAATTTATGGGGAGCTGCTCATACCGAGCTGAGTAGGTGCTGGGGGTGCTGGGTAGCTGCTACTTCCCCCTGATGATGATATCCATGGTAGCTGCTGCACAGCTGCTTCTTTGATGTGTTAGGTGCTCCGTGAACAGTGAGCAGGTGTGTAATTTGATGGGATGATGGTGTACAGTGGTGGAGCGCAGGTGCTCTATGGCAGATACGCAGGTGCTCAGTCTTCCATGGCTTGTGCGCCGGTGCTCTATGGCAGGTGTGCAGGTGCTCAGTCTTCCTTGGTGAGTGCGCAAGTGCTCAATACCGGGCGGACAGATGCTGGTATTGTGGGATGCATGCTTACGAAAGGATTGTAGCTACTCAGACATGTTGCTGATGTGCGCATAGGTGCTTTTATGTGCTCACGGGTGCTGCATAGGTGCTCACGGATGCTGGGTAGGCGCTCATAGCTGCTTTCGGATTGATTGTAGCTGCTCACGGATGCTTAGTAGGTGCTCCCAGGTGCTTTTTAGGTGATGGGCAGTATGAGTGGGTGGATGGCGAATGGGCAGCTGCCCGGCAGTTGTTGAGCAGGTGCTTTTCGAGATGTCATGGACTTAGATAGATGTCTGGGGATGCGTCGAAGACACGTCGCCAGGTGCCGGGCAGGTGCCTCGATTGGGACCCCTAATAGAAGCGTTGATGACTGCAGCTATAATGTGCCTTATAGGGAGGGCTGTACAGGGAAACCGTACTCCCCTCCAAAGTCTCTGTTAAACAGTTCCTTTCATGACGTATTGTCAATCCCATACTGATAGCCAGAAAATACGATGCACGTAACCATGTCCTTGTATATCTGTGAAATAACAGTCCACCGTCACACACAGTCCCAGCACGTAGCGCAATAGAACAATAAGTTCATCCACCACCGTCAATATATGCATGCCTCTCAGCCTGAAGTAGAGGGAGTGATGAAAGTCCATCGAGCCTCGGTAGGAATCCATTGGTCCTCCTCCTGTCCTAGAACACTTTCGCGAATATGTAGTAGCATCCGTGTGGTTAGGATGGAATGCATCACGCGTTGGAATCTAAAAACAGACTCGGTGTTAATAATCTCTTTCCAATAAAGAACTCGTTGTGTCGTTACAGGATTAAGCTGGGAATCTAAAACGCGTTGTTTACTCGAAACAGGAGGAAGAAAAGTGCATACAAGTACTTACTTCTCCTTTCAGTGCGATGATGTTTGCTATGCAAATGACTGATGTGTGGCAAAATAAGCAGAGAGCTTTTGGAGAACACTAAAAGAGGTACCAAGGGCGCAAATGTAAAAGAGAAATCCTATACGGAACTCGGTATTCAAACTATTATATAATGGAGGTCATAGTAGAGCTTACCATCACGATAAAGGATTAATGCCAATCTTGAGCCTCCCCGACGAACTTTGTGTCGGTCGAGTATTAGTCTGGCAAGTGTGGAGTACTACAAAATTAAACACACAGTGTCTAAATGCCGGAAACACCGTTAATAAGCATATTACTAAATGGTGGTTTTCTTGAGATATCTTTCTCCTAAATTGACGAGGAAAGCTCACCAGACTCAAACGCGCAGATCAAAATAAAACAGGTGGATATAGACCGAATGGGAAAACCAGAGCCAACAAGCAAACAATTCGGCAGATCTGGCACAGGTCGCTGACCATCTATACCTAAATCAGTCGGTTTAGGTTGAGTTTAAGTTTATTTTCTTACATTCCAACTGCTTCAAGCCTGCAAAGATGATAAACATGCTAACTCCACAGATTGCAAGGAGAGACATGAGGAGGCCATATCCGATTCGCTTGTCGCGTGACCAAATCGCCCATGTTCTCATGATTAAAGTGCCTAAGAAGGGGATATATTGAGTAGAGGTCTTTGATGAGCTGGTCAAGTTACTACCCTCTGCTATGGACATGCCGATAATATGTAGAGCTACTTCTCGTCAGCAATAAGAAAAGGAAGACGTTAGAAATACACACCCGTAAAGGTTTTGAGAAGTCTTGGACACTGATCAAGACTCGCGTTTGCAGGAACAAACTGGACTAAAATGTTTCAAAGCCAATGACCTCATTCTGCAAAATGTGTAGAGGCAGAAAAGCTTGGACTCACATGCGGATACGAAAATCACATCAAGCAATGTTAAATATTTTGTCGCGAAATAAAGTCCTTTCGCCAGTCCCATTGCAGATGGCCATACTAGCTGCACTTCTTGTGGGAGAGTAAGGATATGGTCATATACCTTGAATCAAGGGTAGTGCGGCGTGACAAAAATGACTGCCTGGAGGAGGCTCACCACTAAAGCTGAGCTGGCCACTGCATTTCCAATGTCATCGCTTGATGGTAATTGAGCTAGCCGTCAGGACGTACTGTTCCATAACTACTCAAGGAGGATGTGGATTAAGATAATAGGTCGGCTTGGGTGAGATGTGCTT
Organism: Sphaerobolus stellatus SS14; assembly: GCA_000827215.1. Taxonomy (NCBI): domain Eukaryota; kingdom Fungi; phylum Basidiomycota; class Agaricomycetes; order Geastrales; family Sphaerobolaceae; genus Sphaerobolus; species Sphaerobolus stellatus. The sequence continues at coordinate 816,572 of KN837096.1, read as the reverse complement.
ACAGCATAATTATTGTCTAGTGATACACCAGTAATGAATGACTGGAGTAAAGCAGCAATAGCGGACATGACGATGTGACGAGAGTGCTGATAGAACCCCCCCAAGCCTGAAGGCTTTAATACACCGAGAAAGAACCAAATATACTTCACGAAGCCAGTGTGCACATACTCCTGTCAATCAGACGGCAACCTTGATGGGAAGTTAGCTAAATTTTTGAGGCAGTTCCCGCTCCAACAAATAGAAGAGAAGCGAGGAGATAAGTTTAGGAGATAAAATCTGTCATCATGAAACCTCTGATCTGTGATAAAAACAGCTGATCAGCCATCGAACAGCATCTTTGCTTTTACATTTGCACAATTTTGGGGAAGAAATGCTGCTCGTCAGTAGGGGGAACTTATTCGACGTTACATACAAAACGGTACGGTTTTGGACCTTTAAATAAAAGTGTGATATGCGCAAATCAGTTAATTGACAGGTTTGAGAAGGTGTGGACTTCTCGGCTGGTTTCGGATGCTTCCGATTGCAAATCAGTCACAGTCGTCATGGGCGTGATGAGCGACAAATGGCGTTATACAGTTCGCTCCATGGGAGCTTGTTAACCAGACAACCGTGATGATCGCCGAGAAGTTTGCAAAGGACATACAGTATTTGAGCTTGTCAAATAGAGCACACATGGGAAAGTGTTGCTCTTATAGTCTTGTTGAGGACCGTTCAAAGACTGTTTACTTGGTGGCAAAAATTCAAGATGTTCCTACACAAGGCGAGAAAGTGTGAGCTAGTATTAAATAAGCGGATGTTACAGACGGCTGCTGGTAGTAAGGACAGAGGATGGTATTGAGTAGACCATGTTGGGCATACCTGTTTCTTCTGATTGAGGGTTCTGGGAGTCAATAATGACTCTACATCATGGAAGCCTCATAGCTAGAAGTATAAATGCGGTTAAGAGAAAACGTGGGAATAGTGGCAGAGGATACAGCTGTCAGAAGGTCCACCCCCAAGAAACAAGTGACTTCTATTGCCGAACCCTGCCATATGGACTCACCATAGCTGAATCGAAGGTGCTCGTTCTTCGTCTAGTGGACAGAATGATCCGGGAAGAAGTTTCGAGCAAGTTAAATGCAGCCATAAGTCGTTGCTGGATTCAGCAGAGAGGGACCCCAAGCGGATGAAACGGTTTGATTGGATGCCGAGATGGAGTGGAAGATGGGGGAATGAACGGAGAATAGTTTGGTCAAGGAAAGCAGCTTTTGTGGAAGAATAGTGATATGCAATAGGTGCAGGGAAACAGACGGCGCAGCTCCTAGCATTCGCTCCTTTAGTGGTGCTTTGTTGCAGTGGTTACCGGTCCTGTTAAGTTGTAAGTCAATTGGAAAAGCACCTGTGAATTCAAATCTCACAGGTGTCATCTCTGACTAGTGTTGCCGCGGCGCGACTTTGGCATGACGGCGTTTGGCTATTTCACGCTCTCTGAAACTTCTTTGGAAAAGTGTTGAATTTTCTGTAGTTCCTCTAGCCGCTAAGGAACGATAATTTCACATCCCCGAACCGAGGCTGATTGCACCCGAGAGATCCCAAATGCAGCGATCGGCCCGCACCATGCGTCCACAACAGTCCCTACCTTATATATTATACCTTATACCTTACCTTATACCTCGTATACTAAAGATCCTCCGAAAATACCCATATTAGGCAGCTTCCTCAATCCATTCTGGGCTTTGATGGTTTTCTTTTGTTGCTTGAATCCTTCATCTTTTATATCCTGCCGCTGCAATTTTTAGTCATAGTGTGGAGTAAGAATTCAGAAATCGAGCCTAGGCCGCTCTATGACTGGGAAGAATTTACATACCTTAAAAGCAGTGAGTTATGTATGGTTGGTTATGTATGAGTCTTGATTGAATATTTGCTTATATGGGTGATTGTGGAGCAAGACTGAGAAGTTTGTGTTATTTCTTCAACTCTGACTGGCTTCACCGAAAGGTAAAAACCCGGGGCCTAGATATCCTTAGAGATAGGAAGCTAGAAGACTTCTCACCTCACTAAAGTTGACAGTGCTGTCACACCTCCTGACCAGTGTACAGTCGATTGGTACCATCGGGAGATAGATCTGATGATATCAATCTCACACAATCTCGCTAAGATCCTTATTCGGTGAATTAATAGCACAACCCCCAACAGCCTAAGTAATGTTTAAATAATAAGGGTATATTAGTTCCTATTAAACGAACCAGAATAAAATCAAATATTCAAACAGAAAAGTATCAAGTGTGACCATTATTAAGAAGCATATACTATCTATAACTCAGGCGACAAATACCTAGGGAACATGTAATAATGCTCAAAGACAGGATACCTTTGGCACTTGGGACAAAAAACAAGGACATCGACATCGTCCTCTTCAACTTTTGGCTGAGAGCTACTAGTTTTCTTAATGCTGCTTGTGGAGTGGCTCGGGCCAGCAGTGGCTCCTTCCCTGACAGATGAGGACGGAGAGTCAAGGGTCATGAAGCGGAAAGGAGCACGTGCAGGTGCCGAAGCTTTGCCTTTGTCTAGGCAATGATTAAGGAGGGACGATGCAGAGGGCGGGCTCTCATCAAATTGCCTCCCAAAGGGAGGAGGAGTGACTAAAAATACTCAGTCAAACAAATGGGAAAAAATAAAGCATACTAATGAACATACCATAACGCTTCGGGTTAGCAATGTGGTGACCCGTGCTTGATCGAGGGTGAGGACTGCGAGGGCGATGCAATCTAAGTGCTACAGCGAGAGGCTGGTAACTTCGAAGAAGCCTACTTTGAGGCCGATAGGGCAAAGTGACTGCAAGGTCCCTAGGTAGTCCATTAGGGCGAGAAGGAGCCCCCATGGTCTCTGTTGGACAATATATCAATGTGTATATGATGGCATTGACAAAATACAAATATGAGTCCTTGTGAAACCTGGGATACAACTTCTGCTTGGTAGCGGTTATATATTTTTCATTAAAACACACTAGAAAATAATCAGGCTATAAAACATGAGTAAAATAAATAGTGACATACCTGATAAGCCACAGGTATGTCAACTTGCATATGTCACCTGCACATTACTCTCATAGACTGTATAAATGTTTGCAAAAACTGGGGCAGAGGGAGAGAATTGGCTGCAAAAGCTTTCAAATTTTTGATGCCTTTTATCATTGTGGATTTCAATGCGATGGGGAAGAATACACTCTGAATTATAAGCAGGACTGCAGGAAACATAAGCCAGCACAGAACTACAATAAAAATATACAACTCACAAACCATACTCAACAATCTCACCAATGGAACGATCGACCATAAAACAGGAGCTCCGTGGTATGAGCTTGCCAGTCTCATACATATTTGAAGTGTTCTTCCCCTGCAGTAGGTGTCTCTATACGAAGTTGGGCTATATTTGGATCAAGAATGGGACAGCGATGAGACCGATGATGAGCAGTGAAAGGATTGATATTGGCATGAGGCATAAGGAGTGATTGTGAAGCTAAACTTGTGAAATGAAGCAAGATGAAAGTGGTTGATGGCTTTCACTTCCTCTACCTACCTGCTTAAATACCAGGATTAAAATATCTAAATCGCACCATAATATGTGTACCAGAAGATTTATTTCATTCACTATCATTATTCCCAAGTTACATAGACCCCTAAAATCGTCCCTTCTCGAGTTAATGTTCAATGAGCTTAAGATTAGACTCCTGCTTGGAAGCACACTTAGTGTGATAAATGCCTAAAATTGCAGTCAATACACACCCTGGCACTGAGAATTGACCATCTTACAATTCCATATGGGTTTATTCAGGAGAATCAAGGGTTTAAAGCAGAGAGTTATTGAGTGGGTGACAATGAAAAAGGTGAAAGCAGAGGCTGCAGTCTTAGTCAGCCGAGTCAGACATTTTAGCTTTGTTGTACCATCAACAAAAATGCTAGAGAGGCAAATGCTGATTTTGGGAGACACTGTGAGTGCCAATCATGCATTAAAGGTTATCCATGTATTTCACATGACTTCTTGTATCTTTTCAGGCAATCTATACCGGATTTCGGAGTGGCAGAATAGATTTTTGTTTCCAACTGTGTATACTCCCTAAAATAGTTTATTAGGATGTTTTAAATTTAATTTCAAGATGTGTCAGATAGCAGAATTGTAAGGGCAACCCTCGGCACTGTGCGGACATCACGCAGAGCTAGCAGAGGGGAAATCCAAAGATATATAAGTAAATGAAATATACACACGTGAAGGGAATCTCACCTAGCAGAGGGGAAATTCAAAGAGAGAGACTTGGATTGCCTCTGCCAGAGTGAGCCCACTAAATACTGTCCGGAACCAGAAAACATCAACACCGAACGGAAGATGCAACAATAACATGATGAACACGGAAACAATAAAAAAAAAGGGGGAATGAACCAATGACAAAGGGGAACAAGGGAGAGCGGAAGTGAATGGAAAAACAATGAAAAAATACTGAAGGCTGACCAGCGCTAAACAACCCATCACTCATGCGCCATGACTACACACACACATACTCCCCACCAGACGCCCACTGCCTCCAACCAAACCTCCCGCTCTCTGGCCACAAGAGTCGACGAATGTGCTGAGGGGGAGTCCCACGTGGAATCACTTCCTGAGAGTTGTTGACACAAGGGATAATTCCGGACGGAAAGGTTCCGGGTGGAAATCTGAAGTCGTCCCCTGACAAGAATGAGAAGACATACAAAACTATTGGAAGATTATGGTTGTATGTGTCCTTGAAGTCATGAAAACTGCTCAAAATATTCTAGAGAATAGTGGTATATTCAGAGAGCCTCTAATCCTTCAAACTTTGTGATTGAGGAATTACAAAATTCGTTCATCTCTATCCTTGGTGGTGATGAACCTCATCCCCTCCCATCTTTGATAAAATATACAGCTCCCCTGGCCTCTAGATGTTCATTGAATGAAATTCTCAGTGGTGATAATCAAAGCACTCACAAAGCCTATGTATCATCAATAGTCCATCATCCTCAAGGTGCAATTGTTCAATATCCTGAAACTGGCTCTATGACAAATGAAGCTATTGCTCATATTTTCAGAGCTGACCCTTCAAAGGCCCTTCTTTCAAATGATCCCAAAGATAATAAGGAAATATTCAATATTCACTTGGTGGGCCTAAAGGCACCAAGTATAATGTTTAGTGCTTTCTATTGCAAAGCTTGAAGACTGGAGACCCAGTTTCATGCACACAAGTAAAACTGGCCTCTAAGTTCCTTTATATCCATTTTTTCTTCCATCCTAAATCAACCATTAGGTACTGGTTTCAAAGAATGCAATTTCAATACATCTATTCCCTTTTCTCATCCACATAGTGTCAGTGATACTCCGGACACCTCACAAGAGGTCTTTCTAAATACTTTGGCATTGATTTGTGCAATCCAAGAGTCTGGCTGTCTTTTCATAGGTGATGAATGCTTTGAAGATGAATTCCAAGAAGAAGAGGGTAGTGGTGGCAATATTCCGGAAGCTCATAGATTGTATGAAGTTCTCCATTACATCCATGCCCAAGAGAAGGATGAACCATGATGTCAAGACCAGATAGTTTTTTGCAAAGACAATTATCATTGAGCCTTTATTCAGTGAGTTGAATTATTCATTGATTCTTTTTTTTTTTCACAGTAACTGACTAGTCTTATATAGATGTAAAGAATGAAAACCAGGGCATCGTGCCCACCTTTACTTGCACAATCTTTAAGAGATAGATACAGTATACCTCGAAGCATTATTTCATAATAATAAGGAGAATATTTTACATTATGAAGAAGATGCAAAGGCAGTGGGCTTCAGTCCTCTAGCACCTTGTAGCATCGTTGGTTCTGCACATGAACAAAAGACATTGTGTCGTATGTTGCTCTGTTTGAGTTTCCCTATTTAATTACTAATATCTTAATATATATTCTAGCACATTTTCATCATACTTCTGAGGGGAAACTTACCTGTGGAGAAATACAGCATGTATCTGACTGTCCTGCTCATTTCGAGTTTTATTGCCCAAACCACCCAACAGAGTGCCCTTACATTGCTGTTATTTGCTGACATCCACATTCACATTCTGATCCTATTCCATCACACACTCCACAGCTCATTAGGGAGCTGTTATGGGCTGATCCAAACTGTAACTCCCAAACTCCAAATGGAAGTGAATGAAGGTACCAAATGAAGTAACAGTGAAGTTGATCTAAGAGAGGGAGGTTGGGACCAAAAGGACTTGGCTTCAACATACATGGGTTGCACCTTCTCGAACTACATGTGTCCTTAATTTGGAAATGGATCAGAATCAAACAATATCTGAGTAAGTCGAATACCAAAGTGCTAAGTGAAGTATGTGAATGAAGGTTCAACTTTGGGGCAAGGTCAAAGGTTCAGGGAACCATTTGGGATAGGACAGAGGGTTCAGAAATGACAAGGAGAGGTTCAGAAGGTATGAGGCGAATAGAGTAATAGAGTGCATATCTTGAACAGAATAGAGTAGTCTTTTAATGAAGTGGACTTTAAGATACTCAGTGGAAAGGATGAGAGGATTTAATAAGTTTAAGACTTAATATCAGACTGAAAAAAATTAGACCACCAACCAAAGCCTGCCCCACATCCCCCAAGTCGCCGTTGCCCAATCCAGCACAGGCTCCGTCTTCAGCGGCGCCTCCAGCGGCGCGCCGTCCCGGCCCCTATCCATCTACTCCATCCACAGCGCGCGAGACAAGCGCGCCAGCACCGTCATCAGCGGCACGGGCGACGACATTGCGATGCGCATTGCGGATAATATTGGTGGCGAATGGGAGAGAGAAGGATTCGGCAAGGGCATGGAGGAGCGATTAGAGGAGGTGTCCATCGCGGGCAGGTTAGAGGAGCCATCGATCGTTAGCAAGGCGTGAGGAGGAGCCTCGTCGTGATGCCCGTTTCCCGTATGTGCTCGATTTATGACCCTCAAGACATCATATTCCTTTAATCCCCTTCGCTTATATTACCCTTCCATCTTTATTCTTTCGTGTTCTTTGGGATGATATATGTGTATCTACTATAGGGAGAAAAATGTCCCGCTGTCGTCAAGATATATACCTAATAATTCAGAAATCGCACGTCACGCCAAGTTAGCTTGAGCGCAAAATGCTTCAAGATGTTCGTATGGTGTTCCACGTCACTCATCGACGCATTGCGGAGTCGTTTCAGCTTCTCGACGTACATTCGCCTCCTATGACGTCATTACGAAGAACGACGCACGGTCCTCCATATCTCAGCTATCCAATGAGTATCGTCGTAGTAACATACGTCGAACGATTAAAGCTGGTGTTTTATTAGCAAGAGCGTGTTTGGTCCGAGGACGTACTTAAGCCTCCGCCGTGGTTGATAGGTGAGTAATCATTCGTATCACGTTAATGGATCCTGATCCAGATATTTCGATTCGGATCGCCATCTGACGGTTCATTCGCTTTAGAAACTCGACATTGGGGCGAAGATGAGCTGAGGATCGAACCATGGCCTGCGTTGCGTTCAGGACGATTGTCGTTTCTGCGGATATTGAGCGTGATAGGGAGGTATACGGAACCGACACATACAATTAAAATATCCCTAACACGCCGTTTCCTCACTATCACTACTAACATCTCCAATAGAATTCCAAGCAGACCAAAATACCAGATTGCGTTCACGAATTTAATCGCGCGTCCATGGCATGCTTCATAGGCTGGATATCGTGCGTATTTTATCGCCATTCACCCGAACGCTTCTCATCTTTTATCCTAGACCCTCTCCCGATCTTACTTGTCATTCATATTCGTCGTCCGAGTCGCGTCGTTATTCCGGCCTTCGTTTGTGAACGGTTAGTCTCTTCTATCAATATTTAGAGAACCCTTCTAACGACCTGTTTAACAACCAGACGCGCGTCAAGAAGTCTCCACGCGCACAACAGAGGATCCTACACTGATATTGCTTGCGTCTACGACTAAAGTGAAATCCATAGGGTAGGTTTTCATATTTAGGTTTTCGTAGGGTGATGACATTCTGCTGTAGTCTGTAGAAACTCAGCGATACAAACTACGATAATGTCCCTCCAACACATTAGCATCCAATCCGAGCTCAAATTCCCTACTCTCGACACCACGCCAAGAATCTCAGACCCCCGCTTTCGAATCACATCGACATTATCGATGACATACATCTTCGGTCTCAGACTCCCTCCGCGTCAGCCACCGTTCTAAATGACATTACGCCCCTTTACCAACGAAAACCTACGTTCAAGTCGAGATCCACCAATTTGTTTATTATGCCGTAAATGCTATCGATATGCAACCCCCACTTTCAATACCAGTATAAAACAATCCTCGATGTATAATCGAGAAATCCAGACCGAGGAGGCAAGACAATATCGCTTCCGTAAAGCAGGCGGAAAAGACCGCCGGGCAGGATGTGCCAACATCCAAACATCTCATCTCATCTCACAATTATATCTTTTCGTAACATTCCGTAATCCGAACCCCTAAGTTCTAACGCCTATTGCACCCCGCCAAGGAGGATTTGATTATATATTGCTTTTCGTATTCCGTCGCACCCCCGAAAATGGAATGAGATGAGGGATTCAAAGGGTACGTTCTCCAGTAATTTTTGCACGTTGTCTGGTTCTGACCTGGGATTCCTTGTAGAGCTGGAAATACATCTGTCATTTACCCAGCACGTTAGGCCGCAATCTGCGCACACCCTCGGCACCACCACGCCCTCACTCTCACATCCTCTTTGCTCAAATAACTCAAATATTGAACCAATCTCCCCCTTCCACTCGCATCGCGAGTCACCGTTTTCAACGTCTACATTACATTCCAACCGAAACCCCACCGTGACGTTCGAAACTCAACAATCAATCAAATCACCGATTTATTTATTATGCCCTCTTCGTCGCTATTCCACAATCCGTCTCAATTGAATCTAATACAATTCGAGGTGCATTCAGGATGGGGAAGGACAATATGATGGGAATGGGAATGAGGTGGAAAAGACGGTGGGACGGCATGGGATCAAAATCGTTGATATCGATATCGATAACTTTAGATCAAGTTCGCAGCCGTGTCGTCAGGAAAATAAACTCAATGCTCGACGATCATTGATGCATCCTCTAGGTCGTTAACTAGATATTCGACTCCCGCCGCCACCACCTCATTGCCTATAAAAATCACACTCGAGACGACCCTCTCCCTCTAACCGCAATATACTCAACCTCTAAATCATGCCATCACGGATGTTCTTATCCCAAGGCCATCGATGGGGACATGAAATCCCGGCTGCGCTCCCTTCTTCCCCTCCTTCTTCCGCCTCCTCGCCTCCTTCAGATCCCTCCAATCCCTCCACCCATCTACGCATGCCTACTTCTAATTCCTCAACCCTCCGTTGGAACGCATATCGACATCATGATCGCGATATAATTAATTCGAAGCGGTGGATGTTTGGGTGGGGTTGCGTTGGGTCGTTCGTAGGGCGTTGAAATTTCAGATGTGTTTATTTGGGTACTTTATTTCTTGGAATTTCGCGCTGATTTAGGTCTGATAGATGGTAGATAAGGATGACCACAAAGACGGCCGTATCATTGATTTAACAACACAGGAGATCGGTGATTAGGCTTTTCGCTTTTCGCCAACGGTAAGCCTCATTTGATCCACTTTTTATACTCTCTCTCTTAACGGCATATTCTTCCCAGCAAACAGACAAGACCCGCATATCTACGTCCTATTAAGGCGATAGACTATACTCAAAAATGCACTTGCCATATCAAGGCTACCCAATGCTCGTTCGAACACATCCTGAACTCTTGATAACATCCGCGAAGAGCTGGATTGTTTGGTTTGCGTTGGGCCGTTCATGGGGCGTTTGGATCGAATCGACGTACTTATTGGTTACTTATTTTACGAGGGCTCGTGAGTTATTTGGGTCTAACGACTGATGAAGATGATCACAAAGACAGCCATATGATTATTTAACGACACTGGATCGCCTGTGGTGTGGCCTTCTATTTTCCTGCAGAGTGAGTCTCGTTTTATCCGCTTTTCATACCGCCATTTTAATCATTATTTCTCACCGGAAACTGACCAGCCCCCCGACGTCCACCGGCTACACAGCGATAATCAATAACAAACGCAATTCAATGGTCTTCCTTAGGGTGCATACTGAGATCTCGATAAAATCTCCGTGAAGGACTGGCCAGACGTGTTTCGGTTGCGTAGGGTCGTCGTGGGGTGTTGGAATTCAATTGACGTCTATTTAGACATTTTATTTTATCGTGGTTCGTGAGTTATTCAAGTTGGGTTGGAGGTTGGAGGTTGTGATATTAGTAATTACAGGTCCGTGCGTATTGGTACGCTGGTCCGGGCTTTTGGTTTTCCGTGCAAGTGAGCCACCTTTTATCCAATTTTGCATACTATTTCTTAAGACCGTATTGCTCCGAGGAAAAAGACAAGCCCATCCACCGAAGTCCTCAGGCCACGCCCCGACCATACATAATAAAGGTAGCCAGCCTTCATTAAGAACCATTTTGCACATCCATATTCACGTACTTGCCTTATAAATGAACTGATCAGCCGGCAAATACTTCAACATTTCGAGCCCAAATTCCGTGTATTTCATCAATAATACCCTATCCGAAGTCCTAACGCTCCCTGAGCCCGCCTTCGTCAAATAACTTATATTCCCCATACTAAAGTGAATTCTAGTATGCTTATGTAGATTTTTTTCAATCAAATCAGTGTACTTTACGGTCAGGAAAATCGACACAGGACACGATACTACTAGTAGGAATCCAACACTGCACTCTCGACCTGAACAAAAGCGCTGAAATTCCCATCAATTTACCAGTCCCGAGCCCTCCCCGACCTCAATCCGAGCAGATTTCAGTTCAATCCTCCTAATGTAATAGGCTGATGTTTCTTTTTGATGACCTGAATTCATCTCTCCTTCGTTCTGGCTCACCATAAATCAGTTTCTCGCCTCCTTAAAAAGATCCTTCGACACTTATGTAGGATCATTAAGGTACGTGACCTGTTTTCCGCGCGTATATATGGTCTTATATCAAGCTATGAGTACCACAATGAAGTCGATATTATGGCACATCATTCTACTTCATAAAGTCCTTCCACAGCTATTACTGTACTTATTTCTGAATGCAGAAACCATTCATTGAGTGTTTTTTTTTTTGCCGGCTGATTTAATCCTTCCTTTCACTCCTCCTGTCAAATCATCTAGATGTTTTATTCTATGGGTTCACTTCCACTTCAAAGACACCTCGAATTAACCACCACCTTCAATTAATAAATCCCCCCACTGAAATTCCTTTCCAATAGCATATTCACATTACGACACCTATCCTGGCAAGGGCTGATAGTGAATATTCGAAACGATCATACGCGGCGAGGGACGCAGAGAATATAGCGGTGTCATCATCTCATTCGATTTAGGCATCCAGTGCCACTCTGAATCCACATTAGCTTCAAAAGCAACTGCGAAACCTGCATTTTTGGACGATGCTTTCCCTAATAATAAGGGTACGCACGGAAGCTTCTGCATCGCATCCACCGAATTTCGTCCCCGGACAAAACCCTTCATCCACTGCATATCTCCCCCTTAATTATCGGCAGAACGTGCTTTGTCGCGGCGATGTAACATAACGATCGTATCGCAGGCTTAAATTGACTATCCGATTTGGAGCACAACTAAACACAGAAAATATTAACAGAATCAATAACCATCGAGCACACACTCGCTTATCTCAAGTTCTACCCGACCCTGGTCACTTTTCTAATAATATATTCACCCTCCGTTACCAGATCTATCCTGACAAGGGCTGACAGTGAATATTTGGAACTGTGATATGCGGCGGGGTAAGCGGGGAATTAAGCGGTGTCATCATCTTGTTCGATTCAGTTCTCTAGTCCACAGTCCAATTGTTTAGAAATATCTTTTGAATACACCCGTAGCGCCACAACAATAGATCCCCCTCCCCGAAATAAATGCTTCATCCAGTGCAGATCTCCCCTCAATTATTGGCCAAATGTACTATATCGTGGTGATTCCCAATGATTGTATCACAGGCTTGAATGTGGTAGGTGATTATCCGAAATGAACATACATAACCTTTACAGGATCTATCATATGCGAACACACTCGCTTATTTGTCCTAACCCGCCGCCGCTGTCACTCTCTCTAGCCAAATATACTCACCCTCATTCTCAACGTAGCTAGAAAGGGCTGATAGTGAATAATTATTCAAAGCTGATACCCGGGGGGGTGAAGCAGTCAATAAAGCGGTGTCATCATCTCGTTGGTTCAGATCTCCAGTCCACAATGCTTTGAAGACACATCCACTTCAAAAACAACTTGGAACCTTGCTATTCTCGGCGCTTCCACTAATAAGAGTAAAATGGAAGCGCTGCTGCCTCGCATTAACAGAATTTCATCCCTGAAAGAAAGGCTTCTTTCAGTGCATATCTCCCCCTCAATTATCAACCGAACGTGCTCTCTCACGGCGGTTCATAACGATTGTATCGGAGACTTGCCTTTAGTAGTACGTGATTATCCGATATGTACCATGAAACATAGCTACTATTTGCAGAATTTACGATGTTCGAACGCACACCAGCTTTTTTCCAGTTATGTCCCACCGTTATCGGTTTCCAACGGTTCCATATTCACCTTCCCTTACAAATAATAAGGGTCGGCAGTAAATATTCGAAATCGTGATAAGCGTTGGGGGACGCAGGGATTATCGGGGTGCGTTACAATTCAATAGACCAGATTATAGGCCATTTTATCCATAATCGCCTAGCACCCAGCGATCATTCAGGGAATAAGACGTCGCAGTGAATTAATTAACACAGACTATATTTACAAAATGGACAATGTTCGAACACTCGCTTATTTCAGGTTCTGTCCCCTTCGTATCAGTCTACATGACGAATAATATTCACCCACCATTATGAATGCAATACTGAAAAGGGTTGAAAGTGAATACTTATTCGGAACAACGATACGCGGCGAGGATGTAGGATATGTAGCGCTGTCATGGTTCAATTTTATTCATCATCACCTCAAATTCAGCACCAAGGTAGAGAATATGATGTTCCCGATAAAAAAGACAATCACGAATTTTTTATATTTGCATCACTCGTTGTAAATATTGGATCTGAGGAAACAGTAATATTCCAAACAGAGTGAAACCTGCCGTCTGGCTCGATAATCGGTAAAGGTGGTTTGGCACTAATGTTAGGTTTCTTTAGAAAATCAGAGTTTGGAAGATAATGAGAAACGCTGCCAGTGGAGGACAGCCTACGAATCAGAGAGGTAGTGAGCAGTTTGAGTCTCGTCTGCTTGCCATATATCCAATTTAACAGCGAGAAAAATAAAATGGCATCGTGTTTGAAGATAAGTTCGAACGAACAGGCAGAAATGGAAAGCCTTGTGATCAGGTAAAAGAGTCAAGTTCATCGAGAATGGACTGTACGCATAGCTATAAGTGGCCATGTTCAGCAAGCAACAAATCGGAAATCGGTCTGTCCGAACGAAGGCATGGTTCGTACATGTCCGAACGAAGGCATGGTTCGTACATCAGAGGCACCAACTCGAACCACTGGTCCACAACGTTCGCTTCTCTAACAAGACCTTCCTCTGACAGAGAGCCAAAGTCAGTACAGTATATTTGCAGCAGGAAATGCACCGAATCTTCATAAACACTTATTGAAGTCATGCATTCGGAACCAACATTGCAAATTCACCGTGAGATACATACACTGGATTTCTCCACACCCGAAGCCATAGAAAGATCGAACAGTTAATGTTTACTACTGAACTATATCATTCGAGACATACAAGGTCTGACAAGTATAATTCATGATCTAGAGTAGGAGATGAATTACTGTTTCGTGATCCCGGCGCCACGCTCCCAAGAAGGAATAATAAGATCTGATCGTAAATCACACTCTGTCTGAAACTCGGATTAAAGTCAGAGGTCATCCGCGCATTTGTTCCTCATCTGCTCCTCATAGGCCTTTCAAAAAAACTATGAAGTTGCCGGAATCGTCCACCCGTGGGGATATGAGAATTGAAATTGAAAGACTGCACCACTCCCTAAACATTCTGGAAAGACCGTGGCAGAATCTTCGTGGGTAACTGACAACCTCCATTCCTCCAAGAATATTTTTGAATGGAGAATTAGTAAGTGAGTTCAAGGCATGCTACTGATGGGAGTCGAAGGACCTGGAGCTTAAGCAATACACAACTTCGATAGCCAGAGCTAGAACCCCACCTGCTGCTCGCGATCTAACCCGTCGTAGCGAATAAATGAATCACAGAGATGTGTGATCTTCATATATATCTCCAAAAATAAAAATAAAAAGCAAATAAATGCTTGCCCACGCTTTATGATAGTCCTGGGAAGCTGTGCATGACTAAATGAATTTGGACACAAAACACGTCTAGAATAGATATAAATCTCAGAAATATTATTCCTCTAGCCCTCATGAATTTTTTGGGCTCGGCTTCACCATCCATACCCAAGAGTGTATGTAAAACACTTCTTATGACCTGGAGCAAACGGGTTGCCTCACAATCCTCTAAAGGCTATGTACAATATATCTCTGATAAAGATCCTAGTGAGCAGTGGCAGAGCCCGGAATGTATGGTTCCTCTTCCTTCTCTGTACATTTCCCGGGTTAGGCACAACCAAAATTAATTCTCAACATCAAAGATGCACAGACACGAAAAGAAGTATAGACCACAGTGCAAGTCTCACACAAATTGAGGCCTGCATTCCTTGACTGCGGGAAAATTGAAACTGACCGTCAAAGAAACGGTGAAAAGATCTGGCACGAAAACGTGCCCTGGTTTCGAAAGGACGGTTTCACTGTTCAGCTGTACCTCCTTTGAAGTTGAGGCTTCCTTGCCGGAGCCATAACGCGCGTCGTCGATGCCGGGAGTGCACAGTCGATTGGTACCATTCGGCATCTCGGCTGAAGTGATTAGCGAGATTCACTGGTTGCCGTTAACCTCCGCTATCCCAGACCTCGGACTCTCTAGTAAATCAAACTTAGGCCGTACAGCGAATATATAGATGAAGCATAAATATGAGAAATTTTGAGACAGAAATTATGTAATAATTAGCATGGGGAGCTTATACACTACTTAGTGGAAGCAAGAGTAGGTACTACCATAGGACTCAGACTTCCGTAGGGTTCAAAGCCTCAGGCTTTCGTGTTGCTCCCAAAAAAAAAAAAACAGAAATTATAACTAATAGTGCTGGCCCGGATTCTTTTTGCGAGTGAAGAGTAGGAGAGGCTGTGTGGTATCTAGACATGAGAAGTGTGTACAAAGATTCAAGAGCTAAAGGCCATCCGATGAAATCAAACAATGGTCCACGTACCATGTATGCTCGTTTTTTAGAACAACCACATGGCTAATCTAGGATTGTGAACTATTAGATAGAAATGAAGAAGTCTCAAAATTATTACAATTTATTAAATAAACTCGAGCTAATTACTGAACTGTTTGGCCCCAGAAAGTCACTTAAAGTTGTAAACTTGGATGGTGATGACTCCCCGACCCGGGATAAGTATATGCTAACCGCTTTGCAAGACAAGTAGCTATTAAACTCCTAAAAGTAAATTAAAAGGATATTTAAAAGGAGAAATTAGGCTCTGAACTAGGAACTCCAGAAATATTGTCAAACTTTTGTGGGCGGGCAAACCACTAAATCAGCATTGCTTAATAAATATTTTTATTCTAGTAGCACTACTCTTGATTATATAACCTATTGAAACTAATTATAGTTTTCGAAATCTAATCTTTAGAACCATATTTCATTTGTACTCAATAATGTCTTATATTAATTTCGTGTTCTACGAAAACTCAGCGTCATAACAATTTCTTTGTACGCACTATCTCCTACCCAAATACTATTTCTCTTTCCCATGTCCAACGAAGCGACTCATGTGAAAACGTAAGGTTCCCCGAATTGCTTAATTACCGAGATATTACACAATGCGACATTACTAATAATCAGACACCTGTCGTAAGCGCAACCCAAGTTAATACCACCGGGATGTCCTGCAGACTGATCCACAGGACACAGCCCAAGTTATCCTCGGATATGCGGCCCCAGCTGACCGTAATCAAAGAGAACCATTAGTTCTTGCACCTACAAAGTGCAGATTCCTGCCGAATGAGTGTGGGGGTTGGTAACCCTCATGCATTGCATTAACCCACTTCTTTTCATCCAAATATAACTTCCCGGCTAGATGATAGCCCACCTCGCGGTCCTTCGGTCTTGGCTCACGGCTCCCTTGTCAATCGAGGAGCTGCAGGGTCGACTGCTGTCGGCATCTCCATTGACATTGACAGGGTTACGGAAAGCAGTCCGGTGCTTACCTCCCCGATACGCGGAGACGCCCCCAGGTCTCATCCTGCGCGAGTCGCAGGACGATCCGGAGAGATACACCACAACAACAATGCCACAGTTCAGCCTTTACAACTCAACTGTGCACAACGCTCACCAATCACATATAATGAAAATAACAATGTAACCGGAGATGATACCTCCATTATACGCCTCCTGCTAGATAACGACCCACACAGGGAACCAGTCTCAGACAACGAGCCCTCCCTCCCTGTCAATAGAAAGGACAACAACGGATCTATAACAAACGGCACCGAAACTGCCTCCTTGACACAAGGAGACGCCTCCAGGCCTCGCCCTACGCAAATCACAAGGCGTCCTAGAGAAAACCAGCAGGGCAACAATACTACCCGTCACAATGTCCAGCCTCTCGTTACACACAGCCCGCACCCCATAGTAAATAGGTCGTCCTCAGAATTAAGGAGTGACAGTGCTCAGTCCCAAAACGAGAGTCACCCTCCCCCCACTGAGAGTGAAGACAGCTCTGAGTCGAGCTCATATGAAGCCTCCGACACTGACCCTCGCTCAGTGTCCTTTTCAGACGAGGACGACCCCTGGCCTGACCCCCCTGACCCACAATCCCCACAACCCCCACTCAAAAGCCCAAGAAAAAAACACCGCGGCGGATTACGAATCGCATCCCAAAATATGCGAGGTGGACGATCAGCTGCATCCAGGGACAAGTGGGTCCAAATCAATCAACTCATGCGTGACAGGAAAATAGGAATCCTGGCACTACAGGAGACTCATATTGATGATAGTCACATCGACAGCATATGTCAACTTTTCGACAACCAGCTAATCATCGTCAGCTCTAGCAACGTTTCTAACTCATCGACAGGTGGAACGGCCTTTGTTTTAAACAAAAGACTAGTACAGTGGCAGGACATAAATACAAAGGAAATAATCCCGGGGAGAGCCCTGCTACTCTCTTTCCCCTATAACAACTCTGGTGGAAATGGAACTTTAAACATTTTAAACATCTATGCACCGAACTTACCACAAGAGAGCACTAAATTCTGGGAAATTATACAAGCCACCTGGCGCCAGAAGAAAATAAAGAAGCCGGACATCATGCTCGGGGACTTCAACTTCATAGAGGACTCTGCGGATAGAGACCCCCCTCACCATGATAATCAAGCCGCCACTGAGAACTTCCAGAAATTAAAGAATTTTTTCAACATGCAGGATGGTTGGTGCCGTACATTCCCAGACACAATTGCATACACGGACCTTCAAGGCACTACTCACTCACGTATAGAGCGCATATACACGTCTAGTTCAATATACAAATTCTTATGTAATTGGGACATTGACCCCACGCCGATACAAAATGCGGACCATGACATAATAGCGATGACTCTCCTAAACCCCATGACCCCCTACCAGGGAAGAGGACGCTGGGCTATCCCCCCCTTCATCTCAGAAAACCCGCACTTTATAAACATGGTGGCCGAGCTCGGAATTAAATTACAACAGGACCTCCAAAGTAATCCAACCCTTAACCTGCAACAAGCATACAAATCCTTCAAGCATAGCGTAATCACGATTGCACGTAGCCAAGCCACCAAAAAAGCCTGCGCGATAAGTACTATTATTCAACAAAGATCGAAAACTATGAACACTATTGCGGCTGACTCACGTACGACGACTGAGGAGAAGGGCCTCCTTATGGCCATCCTCAAAGAAGATCTGCGCGATCTAGAGAATAAGCTACATGAATCGCGAAGGTCAAATGTCAGGACGCGCAATATTCTTGAAGGGGAGACAATCAGCAAGTACTGGTTCAAACTAAATAAAGATAAATCACCTAAGGAACCAATCATGGCTCTAAGGGACCCCTCCCTGCCTGCCAGCAGCCCGCTGGTCAGAAAGTCAAAGGATATGGCTGAAATCGCTAGGCGCTACCATGACTTCCTACAGGACAAAGGGATAGACGTCAATGAGCACAACGAAGTTAGAGCGAACTGTATAAATAACGCGACCAACTTACTCGTGAAAGTGGTCCCAATAGAGACCCACCCGGAATCCAGTCTTCCCGTCACCCAAGACGAGGTTAATAACTCTGTTAGGACTCTACCAAATGGTAAGGCGGCAGGTCTGGATGGAATACCATACGAATTCTGGAAAGCACTCGTCAAAAAGCACAAAAATGATGTTCAAAAAGAACGCCCAGCCTTCGACATCATAGGCCTACTCACCAGGGTATTCAATGATATCGAGCTACAAGGCATAGTAACAGGAACCGATTTCAATATCGGCTGGATGTGTCCGCTCTATAAGAAAGGCGATCGTTCTGAAATTAGTAATTATAGACCCATTACCGTCCTAAATAGTGACTACCGTATCCTGTCTAGAATCCTAGCCCAACGTTTGGCAGTCCTCGCACCATCAGTGATTCACAGAGACCAAGCGGGCTTCATGTCTGGTCGGCGCATAACCGACCAGACTGAACTTGTCCACATGATCATAAACCACGCCGAGGTGACAGAAACTAATGGAGCTATCGTTTGTCTAGATCAAGAAAAAGCTTACGATAAAATCCGCCATGATTTCCTCTGGCGTTCACTAACGAAAATCAAACTTCCAGATCACTTCATCACCACTGTAAAGCACCTGTACCACAATGGGAAAACTATTATTATTCTAAATGGCGAACTGAGTCTCCCCTACCTAGTCCGCAGGGGCGTCCGCCAAGGCGACCCACTCTCCTGCATACTTTTTAACATCGCTATTGAATCTCTAGCTGAGGCCCTCTGTCAATCCACGCTCCAAGGCTACAACATCCCAGGCGACCACGAAAGGTTGATCGCTACACTTTTTGCTGATGATACAACCGTCTACCTAGCACATAGAGATAATTGGACTAGCTTACAGAATGTCCTAGATAACTGGTGCGCCGCATCTGGTGCAGCGTTTAACATCAGCAAGACAGCCATCATACCTATAGGTGCCCCAGCCTACTGTGAATCCCTTAGGACGACTAGAACTCTCGCCAACGGTCAGGAACCTATCCCTGCTAATATTCTCATAGCGAGCGACACCACCCCTGTCCGTGTGCTAGGAACGTGGGTCGGAAACAGAATCGACCAAGCAAGTATCTGGGTACCTACCTTAGAAAAAATTACGAAAAACTTAAAGCGCTGGAATAAAGGACACCCTACCCTAGAGGGGCGCAGACATATTATCAATGTAGAAATAGGTGCACGAACCCAATATCTTACCAAAGTCCAAGGAATGCCCAAGCAGGTCGAGAAACCACTTGCAAGGAGCATAAGAAACTTCATCTGGGATCACCCCACAGCAGCCCCGGTAGCTTCCTCTTACCTGAGTAGTCCGTTCAAAGAAGGCGAGAAGAAGCTTCTCGACATTGAAATTCGCAATACGACTATAGACCTAATGAAACTCAAGGAATACCTAAACTTTGGAGGCTCGCATGGCAGATGGTGCTTGATAGCGGATGATTTGTTCAAATTAAACGCAAGCGACTCTCCCCATGTCGTCCAAAAAGAGATGATCATCGACCCATTCACACAGAATTGGCCAGTTATATCGGGGAAATCCTCCACACTCCCCCATAGCCTCAAATGCATCCACAAAGCGGCTCGGGATGCTAATATTATCCTCGATTCCACAGAGATCACCCTAGAACTTAAACTATCCATGTCTATATGGTACCACCCAGCTATCACCACAAAACACCTATGGAACTCGAAGTGGATGAATTGTCTGAAGACCAAGCACAGGGTACGTACCGTGAAGGAACTCCTCCACCACACACAACGGAACTACCCCACCAGCGATACAGGCCGAATCCGTTGTAAATGCGCTGTCTGTAAATCATCCAAGACGCAAGGGTGCAGTCGGCCAATGGACTGCGTTAGGGCCGCCACTGCACTCCTAAACCTTCTCCCCCCAAAATGGGATCCACACGTTCCCAGCAACCCCACAAGCCTAAAGGTGTGAGCAGCAAATTTGAACCAGAAAACTGATACTACTGATCGAGCCTTTGACCCTGAAACCCCACTCCGCTACCTGAGAGATGGTTTCCAAGTCCTAACCCGGCACTTCACCCTGTCCCCCCACCCCTCGCTCCGCGGGGAAGAGCCAGACAACCCTACAATCATTGAGGTCTATACAGACGGCTCTTGCCTGAACAACGGGAAAGCAAATGCAATCACCGGCAGTGGCGTATGGTATGGCGAAGGCGATATAAGGAACATGGCCTACCGCCTATCATCCAAGCACAACACTAATAATGCCGCCGAGATCGTTGCTATCCTCCTAGTCGTCCAAAAAACTCCGCCTGACTCAGAACTAATAATCTACTCCGACTTCCAATACGCCATTGATGCTCTAACTGTCAATCTCACAAAATTCGAATCGAGAGGCTGGGTCGGGGTATCAAACAAAGACCTCCTAAGAACTACAGCTGCGTGGCTTCATCAACGCTCAGCCAGGACAACCTTTAAAAAAGTTAAGGGTCATTCAGGAATAATTGGAAATGAAGGGGCAGACAAGGAAGCCAATCGCGGCGCCTGCAGGGACTTCGTCAGCCTAATCAACCTTACAACTCCCTTGCACTTGCACACCTTTGGCATTCAACTATCCGCTGCCACGCAATCTCTCATTTATAGAGCCTTGCTTGAACACAAGAAGCCTAAAAAAAGATGCACCACTGAGCTGCTAATTGAGTGCGTGAAACTCCTCATCGACGAATGGTCTTCGTCGTGTCCTACTGACTCTGCATTGTGGACCTTGATTAGACATAAAGATATAAGCCGGAGCGCTCGAAACTTTCTCTGGAAAGCCTTCATGATGCCTTGAGAGTTGGCAGCTGGTGGCTCAAAATCCACAACTATGAACGGCGGGCAGAGTGCCTGGAGTGTGAGAGTATAGAATCCATAGAACACATCCTCCTAGAATGTAGCTCGTCAGGACAAAAAGTGATATGGGACCTAACCAAATCTCTATGGACCAAAACAGGGCTGCCTTGGCCGGACCTAAACATAGGAGTGATCCTGGGCTGTGTCTAGCCCAATATAAAGACAAGGATGGAAAACCGGACTCTGCCAAGAGACGGCTCTTTAAAATTCTAATTTCAGAATCTGCTTTTCAAATCTGGAAGGTTCGCTGTGAATGGAAAATCCAACGTGAGGGAAACCCTGATCTTTGGATTATGGACCATGAAATAAGAAACTGTTGGATTCAGATGCTAAGCTGGCGCATACACACAGACATCCTCAGCACAAACTGAGGAAAGTACAGGGAAAAAGCCCTGTCATACTCCACAGTACAACAGACATGGTTCAACATCCTACAGACAGAAAGCATTCGTGGTCTTCGTCCGCAGGACATCTCCGGGTTTTTAGTGGGTATGAAGGTTTGGCAGCCACCATAGGCAATTGCCATCCTTGAGTCCCACACGATGGCTGATAATTTGGCCTAGTGCGTAAAAAACATTTTCCCGGCTTGGAGAATTATGCCCCTATGCTTCCTATGTCATCCCTCTATGCCTCTTCCCTCATAAAACCACTGGTGAACACCAGTCTTAAAAGCAGAATCTATAAGGGTGGCTATGCTACTTGTTACAGATTTGTCATTGCTCCATAAAATAAAATAAAAAACAATTCGGTCTCAGGGGACATACATTAGAAGTTGATGCCATCAGATCTCATGGTCGGGATCTTCCGATGGTACCAATCGACTGTACACTGGCATGATGATGATGGACTCCGATGAAGCATATTTGAGGAGCTAATTAGAACATGCGCTCGGATCGATTAGATATGATGAAGCTGTTCTAAAATTAGCACGACGGTCTGAGTACGCATTCTCGCTCAATTTGGATCAGTTCACACATAGTTCTGCATTGATGAGTTTATGGGGACTTAAGCTAACAGAATCGAGCGATTGGCAGCAAAATATTCACAGGAAAGCTTCCAGTGGTTATTTTTCCTGCAGTGGAACGAGCTCTGCCTCAGGCTAGCCCAGAAGCCAGGCACTTAGCATAGTTGAAATGTCAGGGGACGCCCCTAGATTTCCGCCCGGAACCTCTCCGTCCGGAACTACCCCTCGCGTCTACCACCCTCAAGGAGCGATTCCATGTGGGATTCACCCTCAGCACATTCATCAACTCCTGTGGC
>KN837096.1:778068-792736 GCA_000827215.1 Sphaerobolus stellatus SS14 | reverse complement strand
GAGGCAATCCAAGTCTTTCTCTTTGGATTTCCCCTCTGCTAGGTGAGATTCCCTTGCGTGTATATATTTCGTTTACTTATATATCTTTGGATTTCCCCTCTGCTAGCTCTGCGTGACGTCCGCTCGGCTTCGAGGGTTGCCCTTACAGATACCTCGTTGGAAATGTTCGTGGGCAGAGGTTTTCAAGTGCGACCCTCTAACCCATCGGATTTTGACAGTGACCACGAGAAGGGTCAATCCTTTCTCAACTCCTGCAGTCTTTATTTTTCAATTGCTGGATGCGCCTTTCAAGACGAGCAGGCTCGTATTAGTTGGGCTTTAACGTTCTTCAAGACTGGCCAGGCTGCCAGTTTTGCTGACCGGATTCTCAGGGATCAATCCCGCATGGGCAAGCCCTACTTCGCCAACTGGAGTGCCTTCGAGTTGGAGTTCAAGAAATGTTTCACACCTCGGAACAGACAGGTCACCACCATCACACAGTTGGAGTGATCCGCATGGTATCAAGGTTCAGATTCAGTGGACGAGTATGCCAATCGGTCCCGGGAGTTGGGTTTCCATTCGGGATATGTCGACGGAGCCAACCTAGTAGTCAAGTTCAAGAAGGGTCTCAGCAAATCCTTGTGGATGACGGTATCGACGACGGACCCGCCCCCGGCCTTTGACAACTTAGAAGCATGGATTGAGGCAACTCAAAGAGTAGCCGATGCGAGGGAGACTAGCAAGGTGTTCGAGGAGAATATCCGAGCGGTAGAGAAACCGGCACCGCATGGACCCAAGGCCCTCACCACTGTTCCAAGGACACTGCCCCCCGCTCCGCCTGCCAGGACGCTCAACTACCAGGCTCGACTCCCCATCCCTGTCGCTAACACTCGCCCCGAACCCACCAAGGTTCCGGACGGCCCCGTGCCAATGGATGTCGACCAGACCCGCAGCAAGGCCAGCATATCCAACATTGTATGCAGGTGTTGTGGCAAGACAGGGCATATAGCTAGGTTCTGAGGCACCAACTTCGATGTTCGGAGCCTCACCGTCGAGGAGAAGGAGGGCTTCTTGTACAGACTCATGGCCGACCTCGACATGTCTGAAAACCCCGGAGCAGAGCCGAGTGGCGAAGAAGAAGTCGTTTCCGAGCGGGAGGATTTTGTGAAGTGCGACGAGTGAACACTGTGCCCTCGTTGCCTGTACATAATTGTTTCTATATATTGGATAAAGTTTCTACTATTACCCAACATCCCCAGTCTGAGAAGCCATTATTACAAGTCGCTGTACACCCTCCAGTTTCCGCCCGAAATAAGACTCCCTTCTATCAATGTCCTGCATGGGAAAGACGGCTACCTACCAACTATGTGTTAGCCACAACCCCCAGTTCAAAGTCTGTCTCTCAAGGTTTCTGTCCAGACCACTGACACAGGTGAAGTATTCGCCACACCTGCGTTGGTCGACTGTGGAGCCACTGGTCAATTCATGGATGCCGATTTCGTTCGCCGTAACCAACTCACCACCCGCAAACTCACCCATGTGATTCCGGTACTTAATGTGGACGGAACTCGAAATGAGGGAGGCTCTGTTACAGAAATCGTGAACCTGATCTTGCGCTACAATGATCACACCGAGCGGACTTCTTTCGCTGTCACCAATTTGGGGAAACAGGATATGATTTTGGGATTCACCTGGCTTGAGGAGCACAACCCCAAAATTGACTGGCAAACCAAGGAAGCGAAGATGAGCCGCTACCCCGATAAATGCCTTACATGCCGAACGGAAATTCGCAAGGAAGCTTCCACCCAGAGACACAAGAAGAAGGTTGAAGTATGCCACCTTCTGAAGTGCCGCTCGGGTCCACACCCTGCTTTTGTAGAAGAAGCCAATGATGACGACAACGAATCCAATGTCAAGGACGACTCACCATCAGCCACAGATGATGAGGCGAACCCTGTTGCGCTGGAGGACAGATTCGAAGAAGGCGATCGGCTTTTCTACATCAATCTCTCAATGGAAGAAGAGTTCATCCGCCCCACCCAGATCGTTTCATCTCGACTGGCCGAAGCCCATAACAAAAACGTCAAGGCAGAGACACATATACCAGAGTATTTGCGTGAATTCGAGGATGTCTTCTCCAAGAAGTCTTTTGATTCACCTCCACACAAAAGAATATGGGACCACACTATAGAGTTAATCCCGAATGCGAAACAGGCTGAGTTGGACGACTTCCTCCAAGAAAACTTGGATTCCGGACGGATCCACCCCTCCAAGTCCCCAATGGCCTCCCCGGTATTCTTCATCAAGAAGAAGGACAGAACCTTGCAGCTGGTTCAAGACTATTGAGCATTGAATGGGATAACTATCAAGAATAGCTATCCTATTCCACTGATTTCCGAACTGGTCAATCAATTACGCGGCGCGAAGTACTTTACCAAACTGGACGTCCGGTGGGGATACAACAATGTACGGATCCGGAAGGGAGATGAGTGGAAAGCAGCCTTTCAGACAAATAGGGGTCTCTTCGAGCCGTTGGTGATGTTCTTTGGTCTCTGCAACAGCCCGGCGACTTTTCAGACAATGATGAATGACATCTTTCACGATCTGATCATGGAGGGGGTCGTATGCGTGTATATTGACAATTTTCTCATTTTCACCAAGACTATCGCCGAACATAGACGAATCACCAAGCTGGTACTTCAATGTTTGAAGGAACACAAGCTCTACCTCAAGCCTGAGAAGTGTGAATTCGAACGGACGTCAATTGAGTACCTGAGCCTCATCATCTCTGAAAACCGAGTGGAAATGGACCCTGTCAAGGTCGCAGCTATCACTGAGTGGCCAGAGCCGAGCGGAAAGAAAGGAGTTCAGTTGTTTGTAGGTTTTGTCAACTTCTACAAGTGGTTCATCAAGGACTTCTCTCACCTGCGCATCCCCTTTTCGACCTCACCAAGAAGGATGCCAAATGGAAGTGAACCCGCGCGGAGCAAGAGGCCTTCGACAAGCTCAAGCAACTGGTGACCATCACACCAGTTCTCATGCTCCCTAGTGATACAGCACCTTATCGTTTGGAAGCCGACTCTTCTGACTTTGCGACCGGGGCCGCTCTCTCTCAACTTTTGGAAGTGAACGGAAAATGGCACCCGGTCGCGTTCATGTCTAGGAGCCTCAACCCAGTGGAGCGTAACTACGAGCTTCACGACAAGGAGATGCTGGCAATCATTCGGGCACTAGACAAGTGGTGACATCTCCTTGAAGGGGCCCAGCACAAGTTCGAGGTCTGGACCGACCACAAGAACCTGCAGTACTTCATGACATCGAAAAGTCTCAACAGATGTCAAGCATGATGGTCGCTCTTCCTCTCTCGTTTCAACTTCACGCTTCATCTCCAACCCGGACGGACTATGGGGAAGACAGATGCACTTTCCCATTGGGAAAACCATGGCTCAGGCAATACAGACAACAGGGACATCACACTACTCCGGCCGGAAATCTTCAGTATCAGGGGATTGGAAGGGATCACTGTGGAAGGAGAAGAGCGAGAGGTCCTGAGGGATATTAGGCGAGGGATGAAGGATGTGGAATTGGAAGAGGCGGTGGCAAAGGCAGCTGAAGAGTTGAAGAAGACCAATGTCAAGTCTGTGCGGACGGCAGAATGGATGGAATCAAATGGATTATTGTTGTTCAGAGGCAAGATATATGTTCCGCCTGATCCCAAACTATGTCAAGGAATCATTTTCCAACACCATGATTCTAGGATTGGAGGGCATGCAGGACGGTGGAAAACTCTGGAGTTGGTTACGCGCAGCTACTGGTGGCCTCAAATGTCAAGGTACATCGGTCAGTACGTCAAGACTGGCGACCTCTGTCTTCGTACGAAGATCCAAAGGCAGGCCGCGACCGGAGAACTCAAACCACTACCTGTCCCAGAGGCCAGGTGGGATACGGTCAGCGTAGACTTCGTTGTGGAACTTCCGGACGCGCACGGTGCAGACACCATTATGAATGTGGTAGATTCTGTGAGTAATCGAGCTCATTTCATTCCTACAGACACTACTATCACTGCACTTGGAGCCACACGGCTTTATCTCAACAATGTCTGGAAGCTACATGGCCTCCCCAAGCAAGTCGTCTCTGACCGTGGTCCCCAGTTCGTCACCGAGTTCATCAGAGAGCTTCATCAGATGCTAGGCATCAAGCTCACGGCCACAACAGCTTACCACCCTCAGGCTGATGGTCAGACCAAGCAGGTAAACCAGGAGTTGGAGCAATACCTGCGGCTTTTCGTTAACCAGCGGCAGGACGATTGGGATGAACTCTTACCCATGGCCGAGTTCCAGTACAACAACCATGTTCACGCGTCGACCCAGCACACGCCTTTCATGTTGGATTCCAGACGGAACCCATGCATGGGCTTCGAACCTCAACAACCGGCTTTGAGACTGGAGACAGTCAATGAGTTCAAGGATCGGATGCAGGAATCGTTGGAGGAGGTGAAGGCGGCTCTTACCAAGGCCAAGGACAACATGGCGCAGTACTATAACCGCTGGAGGACTCCCCCTCCGGAATATCAAATTGGTGACAAGGTCTATCTGAACGCCAGTGACATCAAGACCATCAGGTCGTCTCAGAAACTCAGTCATCGTTACCTGGGTCCATTCAAGATCATAGGCAAGCCCAGTCACCATACGTACAAGCTTGAACTTCCGCTCGGCATGAGACGCATACACCCGGTCTTCAACGTTGTCAAGCTCTTGCATGCGCCCCCAGACCCAATTCCCAGACAGAAGTCAGATCCACCTCCCTCACCGGAATTGGTTGATGGAGAAGAGCATTATGTAGTGGAACAGGTGCTGGATAGCAGGTTATTCCATAACTGTTTGGAGTGTTTGGTCAAGTGGAAGGGTTATGGGTATGAGGAGAACTCATGGGTAGCCGAGCGGGACATGGCCGCACAGGACTTGATCACACAGTTCCATATCACTCATCCTAACACCCCTCGTCGCATTCACACTACAGCTTTCAACTCTCTCGATTTTCGACATCTTCGACATGTTCATGCGTCGAGGATGCCGCATTCTAGAGGGGGGGTGATGTCAGGGGACGCCCCTAGATTTCCGCCTGGAACCGCCGTACGGAACCACCCCTCGCGTCTACCACCCTCAAGGAGTGATTCCATGCGGGATTCACCCTCAGCACATTCATCAACTCCTGTGGCTGGAGAGTGGGAGGTTTGGTTGGAGACAGTGGTTGTCTGGTGGAGGGTATATGCGCATACAGTCATGACGCATGAGTGAGGGGTTGCTTAGCGCCGGTCGGCTGTCGGGATCGTTTCATTGTTTTTCCATTCACTTCCGTTTTTCCTTGTTCTCTTTGTTCATTGGTTCGGTTCCCCTCCTTTATTGTTTCCGTGTTCATCAGGCCATTGTCTATTTTCTTTTCAGGGTTTATGTCTCCGGTTTCCGGACGGTATTTAGTGGGCTCACTCTGGCAGAGGCAATCCAAGTCTTTCTCTATGGATTTACCCTCTGCTAGGTGAGATTCCCGTCGTCTGTATATATTCCGTTCACTTATATATCTTTGGATTTCCCCTCTGCTAGCTCTGCGTGACGTCCACTCGGCTCCGAGGGTTGCCCCTACAGTTGACACTTTGGCACCTGGCAACTTTGCTAACGTCCATCTTTGTCACTAGATCAGGATTAGATTGCCCCCAACCAAGACAGGCATAAAAGGAGAGTCGAGAGTGGGTGCAAATTCGACACCTTTGCAAATGAAGAAGTTTGCCACTTTTACACTCTATCAGCCGCGCCATAATCATGTCTCTCTGGACACCAGGTGTAGTTGCTCCCGACAGCATCTGCCCTACTTGCTTCGACCTCGACATGCAGTATATCCCACAGCCACACAAAAACAGTAGAATCTGCTCTGTAAGTGGAGTCCCACGGCACTGGATCACATCCACAGCTCTGAGGAAAGATCCGTCCTGCAGATGCTGCCGATTTCTAAAGTCCGCCTTTGACATACTGATCAGTACACTTGTGGATGACCCCCCAAGGAGAGAAGTTGCATATAGGATTGCTATAACAGATAGAGATGCACTGCTGTTAAGCCCCATGCTCAAGTGTCACAACATGTGACTTCGTTTAACCTCTACGAAGCTTCGGAGAAGGTCACCAACTTTCGGAGAACTTCGTTTGGACTTCGTTCGACTTCCTATCTTCGTTTGACTTTCCATCTCGCCTTGCCTTTGTGTTCATACAACAAACCCTTTGCCCACATCTCGACTTCTTCTTGATCCCGAGGACAACGCCTTTGCCCACATACTTTGTTCTATCACACTATCCGCTCCACTATTCCATAAGACTATTATTGGACTTCCCCCGAACCTGGCACAATTGGTCCTCAACACTTCTTCTATTCTGACAGGTGACACCTCATCATGTTCGTTTCCAATTCGTTTGTATTGTTTCTGTTCGCTTATCTTTTCTTATGATATATTTCCGTTCGCTTACTTGTTCTCATGACATATACTCCATTCGCTTATATTCGTATTTCATATTTGTCTGTCAGACCTTTTGATCCTTCACATTATTCGTTTAATGATTCCCCCGAACCTTTGCTATTCAACGATACACATATACCCATTGTTCTATCACTTTATGTTGTGTTATGTTCCGCATTTGACTTAATTGTTTGTAAGACTTCCTTCCACTTCCGTCCATGGACTTATAGTATATAAGTACATGTATCTTAGCTAGTTTCTCCAGTCGGAAATTAGACTTAGACTAGACGATCTCCTTATTCATATCCTTCCTATAAACTCGAGCCTAGTGCTTATTCATTCTATTACCTCAGACCTCTATTACCTCCGAATCGAATACAATCTTCAAGGATCAACTCCGAACTCACCTCGAACCTTTGATCTTACTCCGAAGTCCTACCTTTGTTCGGAACTTCGGTATTCAAATCCGCTCTTATATTGTTGGTACTGATCTGTTCCAAATTAAGCATACGTACAGTTCGAGATGGCGCAACCCACGACATTGAAGCCAAGTCCTTCGGTTCTAACCTTTCGTTCTTTAGTGTTACTTCGTTCGTCACTTTGGTCACACTTCGGAACTCTTCGTTAGAATCAGTCCGTAACAACCGCTCCTTTCGGCGCCATTCAAAACCCACAGCATACTGCATCAATGATGGTGGAAAAAGTCGTCCAGGCAAGTCCGGCTGTCCAGACTGATCCTGGGCTGTCTGGCGCTGTCTAGGCTGTCCAAATTTACTATGAGGTCGTCTCGGATCACTCCAGACGAAACGCCCATTACTGATGGCCCCAGAGAAGTAGCAATGAAGAATAATGGATCAAGGGTTTGAAGGTTAAGCTGATTGTAGACTATACACCTTCCAAATCCAGCAGCAACTTTGAGGTTGAGATCTATACACTCCCCACTGGTGAGTTAGTCCATGTTCCCAGTGTGAGCTGTGCTAATTAGTAGTCAAAATACACAAGCTCCCCTAGCTCCATGGAATGCCATAGGGGTTGCCGGTGATGTCCCTACAAAGCCAAGCGGCAAAATATGTGCATGGATCATCAGGAGATGGCTCGAGCACTGCAGCGAGAACCACGAAGACTGCCAGAATGATCGAACACTAGATAGTCGAGAAGAACTATTGCCACGGCGAGTATTGGACCTGTCTGGCGGGCAGATCCGATTGATATAAACCACCCAAGGACAGCGGGGTTACTACGTTACACTAAGCCACTGCTAGGGAAAGAAGCAACTGCTGGTCACAACACAAAAGACAATTACAGAGCGGATGCGCCAAATTGAGATGACGGAGCTACCAAGGACATTTCAGAACGTTATAACAATCACAAGGGGTATGGGTTTGCGGTATATCTGGATTGATTCCTTATGCATTATTCAGGGGGATAAGATCGACTGGGAAGGGCAGAGCGCCGTCATGTCCGATATCTATGCTAGTTGTTACTTGAATATTGCAACAACACGGGCAGGAGTGGCAGAGGGAGGACATGAAGGGTGTTTGGGAGCAAGGTGGACCACCTGGAATTTACTTGAGTGGCCCGACGAATTCTTAAGAGAAGGAAACAGTAACAATGAAGAACCGCAGATGACGAAAATGAAATGCGAGGTCAGGTCATTCAAGGTAGAGGGGATACAGCAGGATATACGCATCAGACTGGCACTAAAGTCGTCCCATGGAGATATTCAAACGCCACGAAGGATTGAGGAGCAAATAGAAACAGCGCCAAGCGCCGTGCTTGGGTATATCAGGAGCGTTCCTGGCACCACGGTCGGTCCATCTGCACTCCAATGAGATGGTCTGGGCATGCAACTCTGAGCTGCGATGTGAATGCACAGAGCTCGACGGAAGTCCTTTTGGGGGAGATGGCAGTAGTGCATCCAAGGACCGGATTGCGAGCGTTGGTTCCCTGGAGGACAAGAAAACACTTCATTCACTGTGGCGAACGGTTGTGGAGGACTTCACCCTTCTGGACCTGACCTATGAATCTGACCGGCTCTCCGCACTTTCGGGACTCGCACAGAGATTCGCGGAATATTTCCCCAAAAATGAGCAGTACCTTGCTGGTCTATGGAAAGGCGATCTCGCAAGAGACCTTTTGTGGAAGCCAGGAGGAGTGCCTTTAGGTACCACCGCTATAATGGAGAAGAAGGACATTGGTCCGTCCTGGTCATGGTCATCTTTTGTGTGGGGGAGCCAATATCCACAGATGCGATGGGAACATGAGAGCAAGATTTCTAAGAAGATATCATCTGATAGGATAGGGAGCTACACTCAAGATAGCCGTGTTCGCATTATTAGTGTCTCAGTTAAAATTGATGGACTGAACAAGTATGGTATGGTAACCCGTGGACGCATCGTCATCGAAGGAGCAATATGTGCAGTTACTATTGGAAAGTCCTCTGGGCCTCTTCCTTCCTCCCTGTCCAATATTGTGCGCTCGGAGGACGTCTTCCACTTCAACTACGATACTCCCACATCTGAAGCATCTGCTGGTTGAACCGTTTACTGTCTCTTGATCGGCTCGTTCAGGGATCCCCCGAACACCTATAAGGAACTGTGTAGGCCAGGCACCGATTACTGTGGCTTAATACTGAGGTCGACTTCAGGAGGAAGGTTCGAAAGGATTG
Organism: Sphaerobolus stellatus SS14; assembly: GCA_000827215.1. Classification (NCBI taxonomy): domain Eukaryota; kingdom Fungi; phylum Basidiomycota; class Agaricomycetes; order Geastrales; family Sphaerobolaceae; genus Sphaerobolus; species Sphaerobolus stellatus. The sequence goes on along the minus strand of KN837096.1, from coordinate 783,587 downwards.
GATTGTGGGAGCAGCCTAACTATGAAAATGACGAAGATACGAGCCACTTACGGGCTCCGTGGGCAAAGATCATGACAGGAGTTTCGAGAGTCGAGATTAGTTGAAAAATAATAAATACTTTGGCCTGCATATCAGGCGATATTTATGTGCAAGCACAGGTAGATGAGAAATGTGATGTTATCGGAGTATTGAGTGACTTGGCGGCAATTGTCAACTTACGTCCAGAGTAGGGCTGTTCTCATCCCATCCACTGGCTCTCGTAGACTCAGAGTTAGTGATGGATTCGGCTCGGCTCGGTTCGGCTCGGTCAAGAACCGGCTTAGGATATTCGCCCCATCGCAGCTTCAGCTCGGTCAAAGGTCAACTCGGCTTGTTGACCGGTTACAGACCGGTTTGTGACCGGTTAAAGTATAATAAAAATCTGATATCTCAGCATGTAATAAGACATAGAGGTATTAAACAAAATCAAGCTCGATGTCCATGAATTTCATGTTGCGTGCACCAACAGTGTCATTGTGCCAATCTGCCATATTGATTTGCCTAAGCCTCTCCTCCCACAATTCCTTCTTCTCATCTGAAGTCATTTTATGTACTCTCTGCTTGCGGTAGATATTCTTCAGGAACTGTAGTGCTGCCAAGCGTTCAGCACCAAGCCTATTACGCTTCTTGGTGTCTGTATCACTTGCAGCACTCTACACACATTCGACTGGCGTGGCAGAGTCTTGGATAGCGAGGTAGTCCATTGTCATTTTGCTTAACTGTGGATATACATGCTGGACAGGCTATAATAGTAATAACGGTCAGCTAGGCTAATTATAAAACATGCGAAAATAATATTTACCTTCCAGTATTCAAGTACGTCAGGACCACCATTTTCTGGATGGAGCGTAGCATCCTCACTTAAATATCTTTATGCCTCGCTCTGAATTTGTGTTGGACGGGCGTGAAATTTCCCCCAAATCACAAACTGCTTGATATTAGTTGGTTGTGGGACCTCAATACGCCTGGAATAACTAGTCTCAAACTGCCAAAGGTTTCAACGACCCGAAAAATAATTAAATCCGAGAATAACTTACCCTCTTTAGGAATGACTCACGTGCTTGATCTGCAATTGTTTTTGTAGGATCTAAAGGTGCAGTATCGTTCCACCACTCCTCGAGATAGAGCATCTTTACATAAGGAGTGAGAACTGTGGATAGAACATGTAAGAATCATATAGATGATGTTTAAAAAACAGAATGTACTCATGGCAATAGCGTAGGCATCGGTGGATTCCATCTTCAAATACCGCGAGTGCCACGGCCAACATATTCAATATCGTTATCGGAGTTCCAACTTGCTGAACGGCCTGGAGGACTCCCAGAAGGTTCGGACATGCCTGAGTGTACTCAGAAAATTAGAGAAACACGTAATGTTGATATGTAATCATTGTATAGCCACCCAGTCAGTTGGTCTGAGTCTAGTTCAATTAAAGATAACCCTGACCGGTCTCAAGCCGGTCACAAGCCGGTCAACCTCGGCTACGATATTTCGTTGGATCTCAGCTTCAGCTCGGCTCACAAGCCGGTCACGAGCCGTGACCGAACCGTGACCGAGCCGACTTGACCGGTCAGACCCTAGCTGAATCCAACACTACTCAGAGTCCTCCTAAGGCAAATATACGCATACACAACTGAGCTTGAAGATCGCCGGAAATGATAGTACTAGCCTGTTGCAGTCAAATCTAGTCCGAAAGGTCGGTACTCGTTCATCGTATTCTATAGTATCTTCATTACATATCTCTATTTTAAGAGAAATGGTATTTCACGCTCGTTCTCTGGCATCTATTTATTACGGAAAAGGTCGGTTTAATCGAGTTGTGCGTGCACAGCCGTCGCTCATGTATGCGAAGATAGCTGACCACAACATAAGCTGAGTTGTCGACGGTGGATATTCAAATTTAACGTGAGCGACCGTCTCATCCCCTCGTGGATCTTAAGAATTAATTTGAGGCGACGACATGGACTCCTTCGGAATAATTTACTTTCCGATGGATCCTACCATGAGGATAGCCAAAGTAGCTACCGTTCAAAAATATCTGAAAACATATATGTTTAATTGTAAAGGCCCTCCTGCAGCAATTCATCGTCTGCCGGACGAAATTCTAAATCTCATACTTGGTCATTGCACAGAAACCGTTGGCGTCGACCATAAATATGGTGCTGCGACTCTGTGGAGAGTCTCTATGATTTCGAGACGAAGGACTAGATTTCTAAAACAGTATTTTTCACGTCTCGTCTCGGTCGCTTTTCTCAACAAAGACATGTTGCCCTGTAGAATATAGATCAAGATGAGCGTAAGATTGGATAAGTGAGAGTGGTACGGTGCACCACGGGCACCAGCTTAAAGTGTTGGACATTGGACAATAGACATTGGGTTTTAGAATTTGGTCAATGGAGTTTGAACTATAGAGTCTGTCTTTCTATATATATATATTGGATAATTATGTGTATTCTACTTGAGATCCAGACTATCACAGGAGGCTGGTCAAAATCTTCCAGGTTGGAGAATGGCCAGGAAAACTTCAGGATTTGAGTGCATTTTCCAAACATTTTCCAGCCCTGGAAAATATCTGGAATATAACTTTTTTCCATAATTTTCCCTGACATAATCCACCTTTGAAGATATTTTCCAAACAATTTCAGGTATCTTCCAAAGTCTGGGAAATGTTTAGAAAATGCACTCAAATCCTGAAATTTTCCAGGCCATTTTCCAACCTGGAAAATTTTGACCAGCCTCCTGTGTATTAGCAGCTCAGAGGAGACATTCAAGATATAATAATCCAAAACCTAGGCTGTTGACATCCATCTCTTTTTTTTGTTTTTATTTTCGTTAATCCAGTGATCATCCTAATTGTAAAGAACCTTTATGCTGCCAAGAAAAAGGGTATATTCAGTACATACCTGATATTCATGAGCTCTTCGACTTTGAGTACGGGGAAGCCGGAGGTTGCCGGTGAAGCGAGAATGGATCTACACTTGTCATGTTGCCCAATGAAGGCTGCAAGTTCATATATAGTCCCTATAATTTTTAAGCAGAATGTGTATAGCAATAGGAAGCTTCTGTCACTGTGATAATATTAGTTCGCGAAGTGGTGGTGACAATCCTATCTAAGTAATTCCCCTCCTTGCAGTCATTCCAACTCATTTTTATAGCTTAAAAAAATCGATGAAACTTATTTAATATGTGAAATCCAACAAACATTATCCTAACACTCAGTAGTAAAGCATGTAGCTACTTCTACCTCATTTACAGTATTTTCACAGGGACAGTTTCCTATGACATCACTTGTCTTGCTAACCGAACAAAGCTGATGGGGCTAATTTCCGGGAAAGGCATCGGAGCCGAATGGCGTGAGACATCACTAGGCTTTGCCCTCCTCCAAACTATTGTCTAAACAACTTGTACCCACTGGAAATCGGTCTATGAAGTAATATAGATACTTAATACTACCATTATCAATCCCTGTCACCTCCCGGGATGGCACCCAGTGAGTATTTCATACCCATTGATAAAAACCTAATATCTGTTGTCTTAAGCTGGCGCCCGTGGTGCACCGTATACGGTCTTCCGGCACATCTTCATATAAAGGTTCATGGTCTTCCCAGAACATCACCATCCCTATTATTTAGCTCAGGAACAATCACAGATGGAGATTTGCCTAAATGGGATCTCATTTATATCACCGTTGCACCGTCTTCTCATCTTCTCATCTCGTCATTCTTGTTTTCTTATTATTATTTTACTCTGAGATCGACGATCCCTTGACTTACCCAACTGGCTCAGCAAAAATCATGCGACACAGCAACCGTTCTCAAGTGGAAATTGATCAGGAACCCATGGCGATTAATTCCACCGCCATCTCGAACTCTAACACTGGTGCCAGTGAAACAACGAATAAACCTTCACTGAATTTGAAGCCCCAACACCGCTGTCCGAGTCACACACCTACACGTTGCTTGATTTGCACGCAGGATTTCACTCGCCAGGCGGATTTCGATCGCCACTCCAAATCAGCTGGACATTTGCAGGCCATGAAATATTTTGGAATGTACATATCCAACATCATATCGATGACGATTCTACCATCATCATGCACAGAAGTTGCTTCATCGAGTGAAGAGGACTCCACCAGGGAATATTCCGGAAGGAGTACTACTCGTACTACCTCCATCAGGAAAGTTGACACGGACCCCTTTTGACGCCCGTGCTAGGAGGCAGTATGAAAGGTAGCTGGTGCTATGTAGTGCTATATACCGTTTTTAGCGAATGTAACGTTGGATAGTCCCCATAAAACGGGCGTCTAGGCTACGCGGACTAGGTACACTTTATAGTTCTACCTAGAAATTGCATGTTTTACTGATGTCGTATACCAGGAGAAGCGAACCTATAAATCTCAAGTCGTAAAGGTAACTACGTCAGGCCTACACCCTGTGACATTAGCAGCAAGATATTCACTCGAAAGGGAGTTTATATCCAGTATACAAAATCCCTGGGGCATCTAAACATCAAGAAATTCCTGGGGATGCCTTTACCCGTACAGAAATTGATCTAATGCGAAGGATGTCAGAAAATATACACAACGAAAGGGGGCTTGCATAAACATAGAGGGTACCTTTAATATCCTCTAATGTAGATTGAGGATTGAGATTAATACTGAGATTTTCAGGGAAACACCGCCCTTAATCTGCTTATATTCAACTACACGTTTTAAGCCGATGCGTACAATTTATATTAGTTGGAGTTCGTAGCTGAGAAAGGTCTAAAGCTCAGTGAGGAGCGAAAGGGATCGAATTTGGGCCTATACAATGCGGAGCAAGGCACTGGCGTATCTATTTCGTCCCAGAATAAATTAAATATTCTTTAACAAAGTTAGAACAAATCTCTCTCACGAGGCAAGCTCTAACCAGACAACCTGGTTACCACATTTTATAACGCTATGGAAGTGCTAGTGAATCTATCCGTTGATTAATAACTTAGGCTATATCTAATCCATATACAATGTAGAGAATTTTCATTGGACTACAATAACACATGTCGTCGAACGCTCCTGAGCACGTGGACTGTCGATATGGTTGATTAAGTTGCCAGAGAAGGGGCCCCACATCAGGAAAGCTGACCATGTCGCTTATTTTTCCATAGCAGCCGTCCATCGTAGACGACAATATCGACCTTCAGCAGGAAGATAATGTCAATAATACATTACAATATTAGTGTATTGTATAATAATATGTTTATTGAGACCTCACATAATTTTATAATAAGGAGGAATGCTCGAACGAGGCGTCTGAAGGTAGTGCTATGGAAGGTACCGTAGCTGTCAACAAAGTATGGGAGCTAGCGGCCTTATAGTTGCTATAATCGCTATAATAGTGGAGCCGCAGACGGAAGGACCGCAAGGTCAGATTACGTAAGACACGGGCGCTAGGATCATCTGTTTATACTTCACTTCTTTGTATCTACTCGATATCCACAAACCA
>KN837096.1:755672-771903 GCA_000827215.1 Sphaerobolus stellatus SS14 | reverse complement strand
ACGTAAGACACGGGCGCTAGGATCATCTGTTTATACTTCACTTCTTTGTATCTACTCGATATCCACAAACCAATACCTTCTTCGTTTCTCTTGCGCTAGTTCTCTCTTCCAATAGCAACTATGGCATTTGCCAACTTTCCTGATGCATTTTAATTAGAATTCACCGTAGTAGCTAGAGAAGATTAGTGAAGGTTGTGTGGAGGAATTGAAGTCTACACTCGTGATCAGAGGGTACAAGTTTTCATGATTCCCTTTATATTTTGTCCTTTAGCGTTATAGTAATTTCTCAAACTAAATTAAGCTTCATCCGAAGCGGCTGCGCGTGCCGAATTCTCATGACATTACCCATCACATGGACTGGTAAGCGCTTCTAGGCAGGAAAGGTGTTGGAGAACTTTAATTCGGACCTATTGAAATACATTTAACCTATTTACATCTTGATAAGCCAGGAAAAAAATAACTGCCCGAAAGGCAGCGAATTGGATGCAAGTTATCCTGGCATATATGGCTTCGGCTGTCGCCGCAATATCAGAAGAAGGCGTCATCGGACTTTAGCAATCGATTCAGTGACTATCTCTTTCCCTCTCTCTCTGCAGCTGAGCATGGCGCCTCTCTATCTCTTATGAGGATCTGTTGTCCTTAGTATTCTACTCATTCGAGAATTCTTGCGGCGTATTCGACACCGATCAATAGACTATCTTCCCGGCCCAGCTCCTGGCTCACGGCTTTTAGGTAAGTAGAAAAGATAAGCTTGTTTTCAGCCATGATTGACGATAATGTGAATCCAGGAAACTTGGCGGACTTGGCCATCACGAAGAGCTTCGGTGAAGACCACCTGAAGTGGACTAGGAAGCACGGCACGGCCATTCGCACCACCATGACCTTCGGAGTAAGAATACTGTCTCTGTCGTCCCTAACGCTTTAACTCTGCATTATAGAGGGATATGCTATTCCTCGTCAATCCCAAGGTTAGTCTTCCGTATATCTTTAATCCATCTCAGTCTCATATGCTTCGTCAGGGCTTACAACATATACTCAATACTTCGGGATACAACTATCGTAAACCCCCCGACTACCGCATCATAATAGAACTTATCACAGGTCGAGGAGTCACTTGGGCGGAAGGTGTGTATACTACGTATCCAGATCTCTATTTAAATTCATTTTCGGGCTGTGAGAGGTGCCCAGCATTCGCGTCATAGGAAGGTCATGAATCCGGCCTTTTCTTTCTCTGCTTTGCGTGCATTCGTGCCTATTTTCAGGACGACGGCTCGGAGTATGTAAATCAGGGCCTTCGTGTTAGACAGCTGACGGATACTTAATCTACAGGCGGTTGACAGAATAAAGGAAAAACATTTTAATGGAGAAAACTCAGCCGTTATGAATATCATGCCTTGGCTTTCACACATTGCCTTGGATGCTGTAGGAGAAGGTAGGGGGTTATCCACCTGGATTTGGACGGTCTCTTATCTGTTATTCATTTTTCCAGCGGGATTTGGATACCAATTCCATGTCATCGACGATGCAAAGGGTAGCAAGCTCGCAGGCGCGTATCAAGATTTACTGTATGTGCTAGATTTCAAACCCCACAATATCCGTCGTGGTGACCACGCTCACACGCACATAGCTCCGATGTTTTCGTCGAACGTCCTGCCATTTCCGTTGCTTTCCTATCAGTGATGGCACACCTTCCTTCGTGGCTGCTCCATCTTGCCCTCCGCATCCCCTCTGCAGGGCTTAAACGGTTCAGAGGACTCATGACTACAGCTAGAGAGGTGGCACAGGAAATCGTAGATACACAAACAGCCTTATACCAGAGCGGTAAGGAAGGAGTTAAGGACGTTTTTAGTATACTGGGTAAGTATCTCAGTATTTTGCAGCGACATTCCTTATTCCTTTCCTTAGTCAGAGCCAACTTATCAGAGGATCCGAAGACAAAGCTTAGCGCGGATGAAGTTCTTTCCCAAATGACGTATGATTTACAAACTATTTACTCCAAGATGATCTGTTGATTTTCTCCCAAAGAACCATATTCGCCGCCGGCCATGATTCAACGAAATTCTCACTTTCTTGGTTCTTCTATCAATTATCCAAACACCCAAAATATTAAAAGCTTATCAGGGAAGAAATCACGGCCACTCGCGGAAAAGCAGCTGAACGAGGCGATTCGGAACTTACGATTGGTGATTTAGACTCTATGAAGTATATGCTTGCGGCACTGAAGGTTATTTCTTTCCACAAATGGTTACTCCTCGTCTCTGATAAAATTGTGATAGGAGACACTCCGATTCAACTGCGTCATTGGTGGGCTGATGCGCCAAGCAGAAAAAGATGACATAATTCTCTTAAGTATTCCGCAAAAGACGAAGACGGGAACGACTGTTACCAGTATCCCAATCAGGAAAGGTCAAATAATTATGCTATCACACTTCGCATATATCAGGTATATTCCGTGCTACTAGTAGTACATTTAAATGGGTGATTAATACTTTTACAGGCTTCCCGATGTATGGGGACCGGATGCAGATCAATGGCGCCCTGAAAGGTTCCTCGAAGAAATCGAAGCATCTCAGAAGGTTCAGCTTGGGGTCTTTGCCAACCTGTTAGTAACTAATAAGGGCGTTGTGTAGTTATACTAACATCTCGTGGCTTTACAGGCTTACCTTTAATAGTGGACTTCGCCGTTGCATTGGGTAAGTGGAGATCGCTCCAGTCTTTATTTGGATCTTACAGTCATTTCATCAGATGGAGATTTGCGTGAGTGCCCATAATTTGGTAAAGAATTACACTCTGACTCCTCGAATTCAGCGTTCTTAAAATGCAAACAATTCTGATTGAACTGCTCGAGAACTTCGAGTTCGTTCCGTCACCTGCCAACGAGGAGATTATTCTTGCTTCAGCTGGAATGATGACACCGATGTAAGTGTCTGGACCTCCTCTTCTAAAAGATGAATCTTGATAAACCATTTGGCACAGGGTTAAAGACTCGAAGGAACGAAAAGCAAACCTGCTCCTAAAGTTGACAATGCTTTGAACATATTTGGATACGCGCTAGTTACTCTTTATTGATACGCCAATTCACCAGAGGTTAGTTCAAAACCTGTACGATACATGTCACTGCAGAATATGTGTTTCGGCCCAGATGATAATGTATGGTCAATTAAAATGAGACACAGGTCGGTCTACAGGTAGTATTATATTGCAATAAATAAATAAAAAACGGAAACCACGCATACCCCGTTATCTGTTTCTACAGATGACGGGGTGAAAGGCTAGCGTTACGCAAACCTTGTATCTGTAGGGATTTGAATTGAGTTGTATTAAAGGGACAACGGTAGCTGCAGAGACAGTGAGTGGCCCACGCACGGTAGACCTGCGATCTGTAGAGGTTTGGATTGTAGAGACTCAACGATCAATATAGACATACCTAGTATCTGTAGAGACGGCGAGCGGTCCTTGCATGGTAGACCTGTGAGCGGTAGGGATTCGGATTTATGACTGAAACATTTAAGCTGTGACACCTAATATCTGTAGAGATGGCGAGCGGTCCCCGCAGGGTAGACCCGCTATCTGTAGGGATTTTGATTGATAATTCCACGGTAAGAATAGACACACCTAGTATCATCAGAGACGGCAAGTGATGCTCGCATGGTAGACCTGCGGCCCATAGGGACTCGTAGACTCCATACATCCTCACAGATAGAAGGATCTGTATAAATGCATTATCGTATGGTTCGCAAAAATGTCTTGATATCTCGATAACTTGATTGTAGAGATGCAATAAAGAAATTCAAAGTGCAGTGATAATCTAATAATTCAACATATTATGTTCAAATAGAGGTAGAACCAACTGCGGGAATAAAGTCTCATACAAAGGTTTACACAATATTGTGGAAAGCCAGTCTACATGACAATAACTCCATCATCACAGCAACATAATGACTTCAGCAGGAGTATGGAGCCCGAGCAGCATCAGGTTAAAAATACAGATTTTGGCTTTTGAACATTGGGTTTTGGTTGCTGACCGGTGGATATAGGGGAGCTACTGGAGGGTGGAAATATGAATAAAATATATTCGTTGTTAACTCTGAAAGAACTTGGAGCAGGCAGAGGAGTTGGAGCAATACTATGAACATAGCAGGAATGTTTGTCTGAATCCTTCTTGACAACAGACCTTAATTAGCAGATTCATTCAGCTATCAAGGATAATGTTGTCAGTAGTCAGTGAAGGTGTTATTATGGGGCTCACTAAAGGTAACAATGAGCAATAATTCAGGGTTTGGAAGGCATTTACTTCATGAAGCCTGCTACTTGGATATGAGTGGTAGATCAATGGCCGTTTGAGAACTTTATACTATACTTTTTGATTTATAATGAATCAGCTAAAGCTCTAAGATTATTTATTTATTTTGCCCCATCAGTATTAGGAAGAAATGTGATGAGATATTAACCCACTAGTTCAAGGCGAATTCATTGAGTTCAATGTCCTTCCTATTGAGGCAATATCTCACTTGGCATGAAGTAATAATCCACTTTGCAGTATGAAAACTGTCCTAAAATATTTGGTGAGCTAACTTTATACTTCTGCATGGTAGGTGAGCTTACCTCAATCCCAGCAGTAAAGCATGTAAGCACATATAGCTCAGTCAACTCCTTTTTCCTCTGGACACTGGGAAGGGTTCCCATAACATCATCTGCTTCAATACCTGAATAAAGATGATGCATTTAATTTCTGTATGATGCCCTGGGGTGCATGAGACCTTGCCAATATCTCCCACTACATCTCCCACTACTTATGCAGTGTCATCTGGAGTCCTCTGAATGCTTCAAATAATTAGAGAAAACTGTCTGAATGGATTTCGTCATCATTTGTACTCTCATGTATATCCCAGTAAGTGACTAAACCTAATGCTGAAAAGCTATTGATCAAAAGCCAAAACCTGTAGTTTTAACCTGACACGCTCAGACTCTGTAAAGGATATAAAAGCACAATTAATCAACGAACGGATCAAACTTCACAGATAATAACACACTGAATCCATAGACGGTGAGCATATTCAGATCAATCTTCCATGATGTACATTAAAATTTCCAAAGTAGGTAGATGCGCTCAAACACCCCGGGAAGATGCGAGATTACAGAGAAGCTCAACAATTATAATCAAGGAAAAAAGGGGGGGATTCAGAGGCCACTCTAAGCAAAGAAAAAGAGAGCAGAGCTTGCACTGGAATTAAAATTTGTCTCGGGGAATCTATTTGATGATAACAGACTACAAACAAATCCTGATGGTGTAGCATCTCCATAGCTCATTTTTGTCCAGGAGCTTCCAGAGAAATCTGATTTATTGCAGATAAAAACCAGAAACACTAGTACTGACAATAGAGTTGACAGAAACAAATGGCAATAAGTCCTAAGCAGTCCTGAAACCGAATCTCCAAATGTAAGAAGCAGGACAGGCATTATAAGGATCAACATGAAAGATGAAAAGAGCGCAAGATAATTGCTCCATTTAACAGGAATTTCTTTCGATTCTTGATCCAGAAGGGAAGCGGGACTCTTTGCATTTCCTTTCAGCCACATGAAGGGAAAAATAATGAAAAGCTCTGCATATCAATGTACTAGATGGAAAACTTGATTATAGCAATTAAGTATTGAAAACAACGCAGAGCAAAGGAGTAGGATTGGGAAAACCTCTCACTTTCGTGTCCTCCGGCATTCTTCTAATACTTCTCGTGAAAGTGCTAATTTCTACAGTGACCCTATTTAGGGCACTCCATAGCCGAAAGCCTGCCTGGTGTATTATTTGGATATCTGACGAAGGGGACATATACTATCGCCGGACGGGTTCTTGTCGGCAGCGAAAACCTGTCCAACCTGCCATAACCCATGGATACAACTTGATTAGTCTTAATTTTTTTCCGTAATCAATATTAATAAACATACCTGCAAACCTACTTAAATGAGTGGGACAAAATACTCAATGTTCAGTGTGCCAGTGTACTCCAAATGTGTGCCGTACCCACTTTATTGGCTCTACAGGCCGAGCACAGCCACTGCCTTTCTATTCTTTTCGGCATATGAATTACATAATTATTATTAGTCGTAGCTTCTAATTTCTGGTTTTGCAGTCCACACAGCAAAACTCCTTTTGCGGAAAGCTTCCGAGCGCCCGATAACTCCTGCAACCTCTCACGTGATATTCATTCCTTTTCGCGTCGCTCGAACTTCTCCCTCTTCACAAACCTACGCGTCGGTCTGTCAGGCATTCCCTCTCGACTTCATAGCTGCATTTGTTGTGTAAATTGATGTTCCCAGTATAATACTTACTAGACTTTCCTTTCTCCGGGTAACAAGGCGGATAGCAGCAGTGAAGCTAGGATTGGACATGGGATGGGGACGGTGTGGGTCGAATTTGTGTGTCCTTATATCCTCGTGGTGTGTTATCTTTTCTATGTAAATTCTTCTGAACTTATATCAAATGATTTCTCAAACCATGCCGTCTTGAACAGCCCTCCACTTGTTGCCCGGTCACTCAACCTGTCATCTCCTTCCCTTCCTCATGTGTACCCCTACATCTTATTAGCTCTTACTTCTGAATGTTTTATAATGTTCTTTTGCTCTCTCATCCGGCCTTCATATGCTCTCACATTATTATTATCTCCTTTATACATATGTAATATCATACTTATCATACTTCATGCAAACAACATATTTCATCTTTTCCAAAATGCCTGTGTACCTTTCTGAATAATCTCCTCAAGTGTATTCTCCAAATTCACCCAAAGACACTTCAGCAACAGATCCAGCATGCCTTTGGTGGACTTACAATAGAACATACCAAATTTCACCTTTAACTTACATAATATTCGATTCCCATATTGGGACTTATCGAGAGCTCGGAGGCTTTCCGTTAAAGGAAGTTTGTTGTGTGGACTGACAGCCCCTAATTTCTACAAACTCAGCTTGATTAGGAAATCACACAAATCTGGGTCTCACACCTTCGATAGACAGGCTTTTCGACATTTCTTATATACCCAACACATCAATTTTTCCATGAGTCATGTATATTATGCTATAACTAGAAATATTACCTAAACCATAAATATACATAAGTGCTATGTCTAAATAGACCTTAATCCAATATGATTCTTGAATAATTATTTCATAAATCATAGTCATGACCTTGGCAGGACAAGTTATAAATCCCTTAGGTCATCTTTGCCTCGACCAGCTGATGCTCACGTGATTCTGGAGTTTAAGCATTTAATTGAATTTATGACTGACGAGAAGGATTCTTGATTTTTTTTTCAAGTATCACAGTCACCTCCTGCATCGGTCCTGCCAGCTCATGACTCAACTAACATAGTTCAAGGGTATATAGAGTCGAAGGAACAGACCAGCTAAATTTTGACCTGTCCGGAATAAAGCAAGGCAAATTGCCTAAAGTGGACATTTTCATAGATATTTTATTTGCACCGGAGCAAAAATCTCAGACTCCGTTTTTACCCATAATTCTCTCTCCCCGGAGCGGATGCATAGGACCCAGCTTGTGTATATTGATGATTAGGTCACACATGGCTCTCCTTCCAAGTTTTCCTAGTGATTTGTTTATCTTTCTTTCTTTTCCTTTGAGCAACCTGACCCTCAATCATATATATGGGGGACCGTCCTCGGATCACAGGTTTTTCCTAAAAAAAAAAAAAACAAGAAAAGCCTAAGACCCTAACAGCTAAATACAGGGTACTTGCACTGGAGACATCCCTATATTTCCTGACCCAAGAAAGGTTCAGGAAATGTTGAGGACCAGGTAAATTTTCAATTCATTTCCTAGCAGCAGAAATATGGAACAAACACAAGATTTCACTACCATTTCTTGATCCAGAAAATAATGTATTAGTGTACAGTTTCCTTGAAAGAGAGATGCTAAGGATATTCTGGAATCATCAGCTTTTCCTGAGCTCAGATAAGCTCATGGGATTAAAAATATTGTTACCATTTCCTGGAGAAGGAAAAATTAGAGAAATAACACCTTATATTACTATCTCCAACCAGAGGTCATTCTAAGAAGATTTTAGATGTTTTAATGGTTTTCTGGCCCAGGAAACCTTCAAGATCTTCAAGATTTCCTTTGAATTTGCTGATTTAAGATATCAGCAGGATTTTCAAGGTTTCTTTAGAATTTCCTGGTTCCAGATTAGATGAAAGAATGTGTAGTCTTTTTAGAATTTCCTGCTTATTGACCAAGAATTCTAAGTGATTGGCTTATTTTCTTACACAATCTGTAGCCAGGAAATTCTAATGAAACTTCACACTTTCTGAAGATACTCAGCCAATTAAACTTTAATAAATCACAGAATTTCTTGAGGGTTTCCTGGGTTAGGAAGCTGTAAAGACATTTAGTATTTTCTTCCTCAAACCTAGACCAGGAAATTGTCATGAAATGCATTTTTTCTCTGATCTTTCTGCACCCAGGAAAGTCTCATAATGTTCTTTTTTATTAGCATATTTGAGCTTAGGAAATCATGGGAAATTGTGGAATATCTTCAGCATTTATCATTTGCAGAAATTTTAATACAATCTCTCATTTCTTGGATCCGGAAATTATTATATGATATTGAATTACTGGAATATTTCTCATCTCAGGAGATGGTTAAAAAATTTACTAGGCACTTAAGATTTTCTTCAGCTTTTTTGGTTCAGGAAATGTAACCATGTCTCCAGTGTTGCGCTGTGCCCGAACACCAGCAGTATTCTTGTTATTTTCACGCAAAGAAAAAAATGATCCGGGGAGGATTTGAACTGCAGCACTTCATAAAATACATTAAAATATCGCAATGTAACCACTTGGACATACTATCATCTTAAATTTATGTCCGGCTAAACTTACAAGCGCAGTGACTTCCTAAAAATGAAGTTGAGCTAATCACGGAGTTTCTTCGGTCAGGGTATTTAAGCAACCCCCTTGAGAAATATTTCAGGCCGGTATTTGGTCTGCCTATCTTTGTCCATTAAAGTGGTGCGCTAATCCTGAATTTCCATATTTACAATTTGCATTCATGAAAGACAAACATCGCTGACCTCAATTTAAATGACCAGCGAAATATCCGAGGTTTTGTTAGGCATCTAAATAAGAATTAGAATTTCTTGTTGTCGGCCTCGCACGAAAGGCATCTCGCTAAACTCATCCCCGAGTCACCACCACTCTAAGAGACAAAATGAGCGAAGATGAGCTTTGTCTATAAACTCTCCCAGATATTGGGGTTATAATCACCTGCCCAATTTGCCCTCTAGTTTCGGAAGGACACCACGACGGGAATGACATCTTATTTTGCCGATCCGAGACGGCCTATTATTCATCGCCTTTGAAGCCAAAGGGTTCCTTCTTAGGAACCTTCCATTAAGCCATCAAGGTATCTTGAGAAGCCTCAGGACTGCACGGACGTTTATACAGCATCCATACCGTAGGATTGAAAACTCTGGGTTGATAGTCATCTGATCACAGTGCATTCACGAATCTGACTCCTTATCGTGTCAATATCTGCGGGTTTCCCGTTGCATCTTGGTGAATACTTTGAAATGGAGGTGCCAATGAAGCTGTGAAAGCTGAAACAGAATGCAGCTTCATGGTTTCGCCGGCTTCAGATCAGATGAAGCTGGTAACTCTGAATGCTCTTAATGCAACCCTTAACAGTCCAATTACCTAATTGTATAGATCAATAGACCTTCTTCAGATCTCGTCAAGTACCACTAACTAGTCCGGGCTCAGGCCCGAGCCCGCCCGAGCCCTGCCCGAGCCGTGACGTAGGGTTGGGCCTTGATTTTTGTCAAGCCAGAGCCTCGAAAAGCTGGGTCTAGCCCAAGACTTTGAGCCCAGCCCGAGCCCAAAAAATCACTATGTTTTGACCGATGATGTAAATTCCTCATCAATCAATAGTTCACAAGATTATTGAGGATTCCTACTCAATATCTGCCATATCACTCAAACGGTGCAAGTGGAAGTCAACTTGACTCTCTCCGATATCTATCCATATCAAAGTCATTGATGATTTGGCATAAATACTAACATGTTTCTGTTGGAAGCAATGGTCGTCTCCGAGCTTCATTACACTTGCAGATATTTATTTATGTGACAGTGGCCGATCAAGGGGCTTGGAACGGCGGCCTGGATCATCCAAATGTTTAAAATTAGCACTGGTTGGATTTGAACTACTCTATCTGGTATCCAATAGTATACACATTCCTTGAAAGACTGGCGTCTCAGAGAATCTATAAAGCTGGGTGAAATTATCAGGAGTAACGCAGCAGCAGCTCTAACCAGCAACTACACATCTCCCTTCTTTAACAATGTCCTTCAAGCGCTTCATCATTCTTGCTGCCTTTGTCATCGGTGGCATGGGCTGGGAGATTATGCTCTTCGAAAACAATAACCCTGGCCGCCCTGGTGACCCCAACAACTGTGACCCCCAGGTTGGTGGCACGATAGTCAGTGGCACAGAGAGCGACTGCATCGAAGGCCTGGCTGCAATAAATGTCGAGAGTGCCCAGGTAATCAATGATCCCCAAGGGTGTGCTTGTAAGTTTGACTTCTTTCTCCGATGTTATGAAACCTATGCTGAGATTATGTTAAAGTCGAAATGTGGACCGGGGAGTGCGTACGGTTTACGATTGCTTTAAGGCATTGGACTGACTCGAGGCTCGCAGTGATTGCAGTGGGACGATGAACAATAATCAAGGTGCCAATTTCTGCTTTAACGGTCTTCACCCGATTGGTACTTTAGTGATCCTTAAGCTATATCGTAGGGAGCTGACTGTGAATCTTCTAGGATCCGTTCGTGTGCTCTGTTGAGACTAGGGCAAGATGACTGGGTTTTGGCATATGCTCTTAGCTCATGTAGTCAATCCTAGTTAGACCATGTCATTCTAAATTGATTAATGGTGTACTATTCTTGAATTGTGATGAACAGTCTATATCAGCGTTGATCTGCCCAAATTTTGAAGCGAACGCAGTCCACGATCCGCGGGATTCCCCGTGAAGATCAGTTGGAATTCCCTTCAAAAATGGAGAGCTACCATTGCAACCTGAATCATTAAGTTAACGTACAGTAACTCCGGATATTAATGAGACTAACGTCTGTGCTAGAACGTCACATCAACCTTGAGAAACATTTATCATTGACGCATTCCATCCAGTCTCATAAGTTGCCGAAAGCTGTCCATGAAACGTTTATCAGGGACTGAGGAAACATACATGACTTCAACACAATAACAGTGAGTGTTACCGATGGATTAATACTCCATCTATTTGAATAGCAATAACCAGTAATGGAAAACTCCCAAGATGAGAATGAGCCCTCCTTCATATTCATCTGAACGCTGGCGTGATGACAACTTGGAAAACCCCGTGCAATAACACAAGCGGCGAAGTTAGAAAGGAATACTCAGTAAAATTAGGCAAGTTGGTCTTTTTTAGTGATAGAAGATCCCGTTAGAATACTAGAGAGAAAATACAATAATCCAGGTATAATGGTTAAAGTAGCCGTATGTGGCCTTGATAGAAGTTATAATTACACTATCATCATCCGAACAGCTTGAGACATATAGGAAATAAGCGAAATATCAGTCATAAACAAATATAAGGCAAAGATAATGAGTACGTATATATCATTTGGATTGGAGATTCCGTGATTTCCTAACGCTCAAAGGTCGTTGATGCACTGCATATGGGAAACTGAAGGTCACGAGCCTCCGAGGTTCCCAGGAAATGATTCAAATCAGTCAAGGCAGATGACAAATAATAACTCTGGAGATTGGCAGAACAATTTCGAGAGGTGCATTTCATATCTCCTAAAAATCTATCAATTCGAAAGTGTAGCACATTCTACTCAAATGATAGATTGACTAGGTGTGCGAAATACACGGAGTCAAAGATACCATGTTTTCGGAAGGGTTGATCAATATAAATCAGCGTGTTCCAGCCTCTTTTAATCCTCAATTTGATCGAGAGGAATTCAGCATTTCTATGTCTCTGATACTTGAGGATGTAAATGCAGAACCCACTGAAAAAGGCTCGATCGATAGGTGAAGGAACCCAGTGTCCAAACATCGAGAGAAAAAAGAAAGCTCCCACTAAAATCTCCAAGAAT
This sequence comes from Sphaerobolus stellatus SS14, assembly GCA_000827215.1. NCBI lineage: Eukaryota > Fungi > Basidiomycota > Agaricomycetes > Geastrales > Sphaerobolaceae > Sphaerobolus > Sphaerobolus stellatus. Next base: position 759,760 of record KN837096.1, on the reverse strand, counting down.
GTGACGCGATTCGCGTTTTCTAGGTAGAATAATAAATATTTCTGTAGTTGAGGCATGTGCGTAGCAGCGTACCCACAGGAAAGATCACCGCACAACCATCAGACAGATATAATACTCCCATCAAAAGCCAATCGAGAATTGCACAATATTGAAATTATACATCAACATAGAGCTCGGATCGTTATCACCTCACTATTAAACACAAGACAAAAGAAGAGTAAAAATACGAGGAATCATTACGGAAACGTAGTTCCTTTTCCGTGCATCAGCAAAGTGTGCCACGCGCGCTAAACTCCCCATAGTGCTAGGTAGCACTAGGTAGGATAGGTAAGTACGGAGTCACTAAGAGTCGGTATATAGACTACATAGCCCTACATACCACCGCCTATCACTCCTAGTACGAGCGCTAAAAGGGATTATGTGTCAACTTTCCTGATGTGCCATCTTCATTTGCAGTCGCAGCGAAATTGCTGTCGGAGAACGAGTACGCTTATCTCTTGGGAATTTGGGTAATTGCTTGAATAGCGGTGTCACGCAAAAATAAGGAAAGAAATCATCCCGAGAAACAAAGATGTCGTTTCACAAATACAAATAGAGTTCCTAGTAATTGTCTGTCCTACTACAGCATTTTTCAATTAGCAGGGATAGAAATGTACAGTGAAAAAATGAACAGATCGGATTTCTCGGAGCACTATACACCCGATTCATTGACAGGGAAAATATCGTTGTCATCACCAATCTCCACGGATGTACGTTAAATGTTCCCATAGTAGATTGGTGCGCTCAAATGCCCATGGAAGGCGTGAAATCACAGAGAAGATCGACAATTCTAGTCGAGAAACAAAAGAGGAATTCACAGGCTGCTCGAAGCGAAGGAAAAGAGAAAAGAGCTTGCGCTGGAATTAAAATAGCACGTTAAATTTACCCTATATTCTGAATCGAGAGACCATTGGCAATGCTATTTGATGATAACAGACTACAGACAGGTTTCAATGGCATAGCGTTTCCATAGCTCAGTATTTTCCCGAAATCTTCAGATGAATATAATACATCATATATAAATACGAAAAACACCAGTACTGGCAAGATAGTCGACTGACATGCATGGCCGTAAAGCCAATCTCGCCGGTGTTAATAAAATCTCCAAGCACTCCTAAAAAAAATAAGGAATTTTTGTATAGATGAAATAGAACAGAGACGGAAGCCTGCTGAATTTAATGTTTGGAATATCTGACGGAGAGGACATATATGAACCAAATGGACGCACGGTTTGAGATGGATGGAGAGTAGTGATGAACGTCTTCCTTAACATCCTGACAGCTTCTCAAATTAAATAAGCGTCGATCTGTCTAAGGTGTGGAGTAAACACCATCCCACATCCATATACTTCCCTGTGAAGATCAGTCTGAATTCTCTGGAAAAAAAATGGAGATCTAGGATTGCAACTTGAAACATTAAGTCAACGTAGAGTGGTTCTGCATATCAATGAGACTATCGTCCACGTGGATATCAGTACGTCACATCAGTTCGTGGAAACAGCTTTAACATCGACGCAAACCGTCCAGTCTCGGAAGCTTTGACGGCAAGCTGTCCATAAAACGCATATCAGAGACTGAGGAAACACATGACTTCGAAGAAAGAATAGAGAGAGTTACCGACAGAGTCCCATTCGAAGAGTAATAGCCAGTAATGGAAGATACGAGTTCTAGATGAGAATGAGTCTTCCACGCTAAATGAACATTACGTCGCTGGCGTGATGATAGCTTGAATAAACCGAGTGCAATAACGCAAACGACGAATTTAGAGAGGACGGTTCGGTAACATTAAGCACGTTGGATTTTTGAATGATAAGATACCTAATTAAAAATACTAGAGAAAGAAATCGATTAATTGCGATATAAAGTCGGAGAAACGGTATGTATGGCACCAACGGCAGGAAATGTTGATAATGTGATTGCGTCAGGTATCCCGGATATTCCGCCAAATATAATATGGCTAGAGATATAGGGTCATCGATGAATCAACAATACATTCCAAGACTACCGATTTCCGCCATCTTGATATCCAGCCTGGCATTATAAAACCGGCAACTCAGAGAAGGATATGGTGTATGTGGCGGACGCAAATGATATTGAATGGATATACAGACGTGAAATATGGAAAGATGGTGGAGAGCCCCCAGATCTTCGACTCGGCCCACCGACATCCAGACGCGGAGATGATGACAAAGTTGACTGAGTTACATCATCCTAACCTTCCCTTGACATTCTCAACCTGAACAAGAAAGAGAGCACACAGCCAGAAAGTAAAGGATGTCGGGTGTTCCGCGTCCGAGTTTCGTCCTTTCACACGGCAACGATAGTTGAGATGCAAAGTCCAGAAGAGTTATGGAAGCCTGGCATCCTTCCCAAATGATAATCGCATAGAGAAATGAAGAGAAGGGCAAATTGAAAAGTGCGACGATGTGGTCAAGAGCGGAAGTGGAAACACGAGCGGCTAATGGCTCATGTCAGCAGCACGTGGTAAGCTATGTACGCATACGTCACCAAGCGTCATCACCTCCATCTGATCCGATCCAAGCATGTTTGGTCTCAACAGTCTCGTCGCACCCTCCTCTCGAATACCCCCAGTAAGACCACCGCCGGAAACAGCCGGGGATGACATAATATCAGCCCCTCTTACCAAATGCGGCCAACGACTTATCTGGCGTCAGTTATCATCCGATGCGCCGCGTTTGGATGACAAGACCGCACAACTAATGATATGACTTGGTGTTCTAGTATTTACTAGGTAATAATTATCGGTTTCAATAGATTGTATGATTTTTATATACTGGGCAAAAATAATGTACAAAACTATAGCTGCGGCGGCTCATATGTTTGTATATCCATTGAGCGGCGATCCAAGACAGAGATTCAAAACCGTAAACTATTATTAAATTGTCATTATAAATTTTATGGTAAATACATGGTGTTAGCATTATTATCTTTCCAAGTACGTTGACTATGCTTCCTGGACCGATATTCTAAAATATCACCTCCGACTGTCTTCACCTTCTTGAAAATGCGGTCGAAGACGCGAGCCTGTTTTGGATGTAAGCCACAAGGCTCATCTGTAACCTCCATCATAGCATCGAATGCCCGCTTTAGAGATTGCTTCTCAGCAGCGGTATAATAGACCTATATTCCGTTACTGATCAGCGAGACAAAAGGGCATATTCTAGGAAATACATACCCTTTCACCCTCATCTCCGGAATCAAACCCATTATCGAAAGGTGCTTCATCAAGTAAGTCTCCGAAACATGGGCTAGAGGATCGCACATAGCGATGATCAGTTTCCATATCCTCCATATCGCCCATGGACTCAAGTTCGAGTGTCTGTGACTCAACCGGTAGTGGTCTGGGAGGTATAGTCCATTCATGAGTTCCATGTATATCCAATTCCTGAGCTATAGTAGGCTCAGAAGAGACCGAGGTTGGAATAGAATGAATACCCGGGATGCGATAGAAAGGAGGGAGGTGGTTGCGATGAATTTGGTGGAAGAAACGTAAGTCCATTACAGGAGAGCCCCCCAGATGTTCATTAGCTTCCCGAACAAGATGCTTACAAAGTAAAAAGCGGCTAATAAGATATGCGGGACAGCTGCATGTCCAGCGTTCAATATCGGTCTTGTATGTCCCAACTTCGCGTTCAGCTTCCGCCTCTAGCTGTGCTAAACGTTCCGCTCGATTTTTGGTGTTGGTAGGTGTCTTCCGCCACTTCAATTCACGTTCAATATGTCGCTGTTCGTCACATTTTGAATGAAAGACCCAATCTGCCTTGAAATCTGCCTGCCACTCTGCTAAGGGCTTAGCGCGGCCTTGACGGCGATGGTCCAGAACATCCGCCAATGTTTGTTTGATACGAGGAAGAAGATTTGTAATAACAACGTGGGTGACTAAGTCCAAACGAGGCCTGCTGAATTGCGCTAATTCTCGATGTTTGATATTCTTCCAGAGACTTTCTACTATCATTGTGGTTTTGATCCTCGGAATTTCTGCGTTGGCTGCTCTGGCCCAAAGTTTCCATTGCATAGGAGTATACCAAC
>KN837096.1:678043-747101 GCA_000827215.1 Sphaerobolus stellatus SS14 | reverse complement strand
TCCACCCCAAGTCCACCCCAAGTCCATTGCAAGTCCACTACAAGTCCATTGCAGGTCCATTTGCAAGTCCACCCCAAGTCCATTGCAAGTCCATTTGCAAGTCCACCCCAAGTCCACCCCAAGTCCATTGCAAGTCCATTGCAATCCACCACAAGTCCACCACAAGCCCATTGCTAGTCCACCCCAAGTCCATTGCAAGTCCACCACAAGTTCATTGCAAGTCCACCACAAGTCCACCACAAGTCCATTGCAAGTCCACCCCAAGTCCATTGCAAGTCCATTGCAAGTCCACCCCAAGTCCACTGCATGTCCATTGCAAGTCCATTTGCAAGTCCACCACAAGTCTACTGCAAGTCCATTGCAAGTCCATTGCAAGTTGACCCTATGGCCTTAATCTCTTGGAAATATAAATTCACAGGGGATTAGCATCATAGGGCACAGTTCCTTCTGTCCTGGCAGAGGGCAGTGAAATCATGTGGATGATTTGACGTACCATGGATCTAATAGTTCTCAGAGAATGCAGCTTGCTTGTAGCTCTCAAATAAGCCAGCTACTGTGATAATTGGAGTTGTAGTTGCTGAGAATCCCATGCAAGTCCCATGCAAGTCCAACACAAGTCCCACACAAGTCCCGTGCAAGTCTTGCACAAGTCCCGCACAAGTCCCATGCAAGTCCCACGCAAGGCATATGAGTCCTTGGCACTTCCTGAATTCTTTATGAATCCATGCTACCCATCCAAATCTTTTTATTTTTCCAAGTTACTAGGCTTTGCGTGGGACTTGTGCAGGACTTGCATGGGACTTGCATGGGACTTGCACAGAATTCTCAGCAACTACAACTTCGATTATCACAGTAGCTGGCTTATTTGAGAGCTACAAGCTAGCTGCATTCTCCGAGAACTATTAGATCCATGGTATGTCAAATCCTCCATGTGATTTCCCTGCCCTCTGCCAGAACAGAAGAGACTGTGCCCTATGATGCTAATCCCCTGCGAATTTTTATTCCCAAGAGATTAAGGCCATAGGGTCAACTTGCAATGGACTTGTGGTGGACTTGCAATGGACTTGCAGTAGACTTGCAATGGACTTGCAATGGACTTGGGGTGGACTTGCAATGGACTTGGGGTGGACTTGCAATGGGCTTGTGGTGGACTTGGGGTGGACTTGCAACTCACTTGGGGTGGACTTGCAACTCACTTGGGGTGGACTTGGGGTGGACTTGCAATGGACTTGCAATGGACTTGTGGTGGACTTGGGGTGGACTTGGGGTGGACTTGGGGTGGACTTGGGGTGGACTTGGGGTGGACTTGGGGTGGACTTGGGGTGGACTTGGGGTGGACTTGCAGTGGACTTGCAGTGGACTTGCAATGGACTTGCCTCTCCTCGGTGAAGGATTTACATGGGACTTGCAGACTTGAATGGGTTTTATATCAGCCTTGCTGTATAAAAAGTTAAATAGCATGTATTTACCTTTAAGAGTAGCATATATAATGCCTTATCAGTAATACATGGTAAGTATGAGGTATACTTTGCTCATGGGATGGATCACATTGTGTCAAAGGCTTTGTGAGACTTGTGAGGGACTTGTGCTAGCTTTTCAAATATGTTATATTATTATATTATTATCTAGGTACATGCATTGACTATTATGTCTTACGTGTTCAATACTTAGTGACCTAGAATAATATCCTATCTACATAACATCTTCACAATAGGCTATATCTACACTGGTAAAGAAGTTAAAGTATAGTGTACTGTGTGCAGAACTTTTACTGCTAGATTTACTGTGGACTTGTGCTAGACTATTTGTGCTAGATTCAATGAGCACGACTTCTTCAAAGTAAAACAACCCAACCATTTAAGGAGACTTGCAAAGAAATTTCATACCTGCAGACACTTTTGGGAGATTTGCAGAGGATTTGCTGAGGCTTTTCACAGGACTTGTGAGGAACTCTTTAAGGATTTCGAGAAGACTCATAAAGGACTTGCAGGTAAATGCAGTATTTCACTTATAGAGGTTGTTATTTGTTTATTTTTCATAGTTAATTAATCATAGATGTCCTACATAAGAAGTGTGTCTCATAAAAAAAGTTGGGCAGACCCATAGGTATCGGATACTTGTTCTGAGCTTTTTTTTAGCATTAATGAATGTCATACTTCAATTTGAAACTCAGGAATATCAAAGTATCCTACTTGTATCTGAATAAATGAACTTATTGGGCTTCATTAGTAATATGACAGTGAGCATTAGTAGTCAGACACTGAGAGTAATGTTTAATTTGAGTAATAGACACCAGGTAGAGAGAGACTTGCTAAAGTTATCTTCATCATTATATAAGCTTAGATGTTGTTAGAAGACCTGGTATACATTGATGGAATCTAGTACAAACAAACTGGCAGATGCAAGTCCATTTCACCCACAAGTCCAATCAGCCAAGTCTGGCAGGCCCCTCCTGCCAAATTTGGCAGGCACAAGTCCATGCAAGTCCAACAAGTCTAATTCCCAAGTCTCATTATATTTCCTCAAAACCATCAGATAGATATATTACTCTCACTAGAAGCGGAAGCGAGGATTCCACAGCGTTGGAATTCTATACCAATGTCTTGTAATCCTGTCTTTTACTATCAAACAAATTAAAGAACGGAAAAAATCAGCTGATAAGAGCAATCATCTAGGAATAATGTCTTCTTTTTCCCTGGCACATTCTAAATCTCAGTTTCAGGTAACATGCTAACTGCCCTCGAAGAACGAATAAGCTCATCTCTAGGACTTTGGGTAATTGCTGGAGTAACCCTTCCATGGAGAAAAAGAATACAATCGTCATGAGAAATAAAATGTATCGTTCACAGATACCAGCACTGGTGCTTCACGGTGTATCAGTTAGCAGAGATAGCAATGTACAAAAAAGAACGTATCCCATTTCCCTGTGGTCTATACACCTAATGCATGCACGGAGATATTAATACTGCTATCAATCATCAATGATGTATGTTAAGTGTTCCCATAGTAGATTGATGCTCTAAAATCCCTATGAAAGGGGAGCCATTCCGGACGTACGTCTGCGGCAACCGCTAAGACCTGCCTCGGTGACGCCGTTAGGAGGACTATGATGGAGCATGTATTTATTTCAATTAAGGCATGATTCTGTTTTATATATCATTGTTTGTATAGATCGTGCTGATTTTGCTATAGGCCACTAGGTGTTCCAGGAGCCATTCCGGACGTCGGAGCTGCTGTTAGCCGGTGTTCCTCTCGATATGGTGAAGGCTCTGTGGCGTTGGTCCTCGGACACCTTTTTGGTATATTTGAGATCTCTATCAGAGTTAGCGCCATTATATGTTGTAGATTTACCTTCCTGTCCATCTACAATATAAGTCCTTATAATTTATCGCCAAATAAGTACTTGAACAACTAGACCAGTTGATCAAGATCAAGCCCTCATTGGCTGGGTGAGCCGCCGCTTATGAGTTGACTAGTTCGGGCTTTGAGCGACTCGACTCCCAAAGCGGCGGCACCCAGCCATTTATTCAGCCATTTATTCATAAGGCTCACCCAATCACATGCCGTAGTAGAATATGTTATGTATCTAATGTAGCACAACGAGAAGAAAGAAGGATATCGGCATGGGTTTGAATTATTTGCACCGGTATCCTTAACGAGAGCTACGGCAAGCACACTTCCCGGAATGCGCTAACTGTCATTAGGCTGACTATTAGAGGCTTTTGGCAAAAGCCCCGGCGCTTCTGTGGGGCTATTTTCGATGTGCACGTTGGGCTTCACCTTGGAGTTGAGCTGGGGTCGCTCCAAAGCAAGTTTCCACCAAAAGTAGTCCTACAGAAGCGCCGGGGCTTTTTCAAAAAGTCTTTATTGTCAGTCATGGCACTCTGTTCGAGCTCCACTGTTTGATGTACTGCGCAAGTTCAAGCGGACTGCACCATTACAACTTCCTTAGCTGACGAATTCTAAGGCTGTTTCGATTCAAGCAAGGTCAGGGTCCAAGGCCCAATTGAGTTTAGTTTTCTCAGCCGCTTCTTTAACTCATATCCTTTATAGTGCACTACACAAATTGACGGACGCAGCTAACATAACCCTATTACTGTCACCTAGACTCCACGTAAACTGTTGATCTCTTATTCCGCAGAGCAGAATAACTGGTCGCTCTGGCAGCTTTACGTGGCACTCATTCAGCTTCACCCACGTTATCTAATTAAATTGCTGAACTTACCGCCCAATATTATTAACATCGAAGGGACCGCAGCATAAATCTCCCGAGGGACCTATAATTTTTATTAAAATACAAATCTAGGACCGGATTTTAGAAAACTTACATTGACCCTCCTATTTATTCCGCATCGTGATATTTTAACGGTGATGCCGAAAAAAATTGGTTTCACTTACAACATCTTTATAACCTGAAAGAACGTTAGATAGGCGAATAGCAAAGAGGAGGGTAGCTGCTCTTACAGGGAATAATGCGGGGGCCACCTTGTGGGTTGGGTCCTGCGCTGACACAGGCCGCAAGGACGAAAACAACGATGGCGGAAAAAAAGGTAACTTGAACCATAGTCTCGAGATTCGATGAGGGCTACCATAACCTTCCTCCCCTTTTATACCCTGCCACTGAACCGTCAGTCACCCCATCATGATCAGCCGGAGGTTTCCCCACCTGGATTCCTTGCGCAGCTAGTCAAATGATTGCTAGAGAAGGACACGTGCCGCACCGCTTCGCCGGTAATTTGCAAAGTAGCCCAACGTTAAAGACGATGTTCTTAAAAAATAGACAGCCGTAGCCTCCAAATACAAGCATAGATCTTTTAGGATCCAGCTAATCTTTTGTAAAGGGGCACCTCCATCTCAGCGGTGTGATATCAGAAGGCGGCTAACCAGCGGCTCACAGGACTATCATAGCCGCAACTCCGTACTAACAGTGTCGATGTCATTTCTCAAGCGAGGGAGCCAGTTTGATTGAGCTAATAATTCATCGCGCTCGTTTATTGCAATTCCTACTGAGCTATTTGGTTGAATCAACTACATCGATTATTTTCCATTTCCAACCCAACTACATCATTAAGCATAAACGCAAATCTAGTAGCTAAACGGCTTTCTCTGGAATAGCTATGTTTCTAATAATATTTCCGCTATCGATCCATGAACTTATCGACGGGCTTGTAGTCCAGCGTCAGGTACCACCCAATCCAACCTTTATATATATACTGATTCCGAAATTTCCGGCGGAATTCAGACGAAGGTTCTTGAAATTCATGCCAATTGGAATTGATTTGTTACAGGGAGCACCGCGCGGCCAACGCGCTGTATTCGTATCACATATAGCTTGGTAAAATCTTTTTATACAGAGGTCGGTAACGCATTCACTAACGTAACATAATGTCTAAACGGAGTTTAGGCATTTCTTTGCCAATTTCACAGACAGATGGCCCGAAACACTCGCTACCGGCAAGAAAATTTGTACTCAGCACTCTTCAACGGCACCCGGGTGAAGCTCATGCGATGCTATGTTACTCCCCCCACGGATACGATGCACCACGGGCACCAGCTTAAAACGATGGGTTTTTAACGATGAACACTGCGTTTTGGAATTCAGTCGATCATTTTTGGAATGTAGAGGTGATTTCATTCGATATTTTAAGTCAATATTTGTAGTATACTATGAGTGCTATGTTGTGGAAGCTGTTAGCAGCTAAGTGGAGCTCTCCAAGACGGTACTACAGCTGATGGTTCTCTTAAATGTACTTATATCAATGTTCATTCACAAGAATTTTCCCGGTAAAATTAATGATTATTTTCTATGAAAATTGTGATACTTTTACATCTAGAAATTTGAGCATATATGAGACCGATGCCATCGCTGCCCTAACACACTTCTATTTTAAGCAATATCACTACTCGAGCACATTCTAACTCATTATTATATGTATAAAAATTGTATAAAAATTTGAGACACTTAATTCGTATCTATAATATAAAACAGGAGTATCCCAACTCCCAGAGGTAATGCATGTAGTTATGTCTACCTCCTTTATCATCTGTTCGAATATATTGTTTATCTGTTACATCATTAGCCTTGCTAGCCGAAGGAAGCTGATGGCATTGACTTCCGCGAGAGGCGTCAGCACCGGATCGTGTGAGACTTCGCTAAGCCTCCTCCCTCCTGCCAACTGTCGTCCGAAGCACTCTGACTGCTTCACATCGGTTCATGAACCATTGGAGACGCTTTATACTATCACTATAGAGTTCTGGTAGCTTCTCTATATCTCCCCGGTAAGTCTTCCACACCCACAGATCAAAAGCCGTGACTGAAAAGTCATTGATCAAAACCGGCTCTCCATTGTTGTAAGCTGGCGCCCGTGGTGCACCGTAAAGGTGACAATTTAGCATTGGACTTAGAACACGTCATTGATGGGTTACATTCAGGGTAGGGTGGAAGCTATAGCGCTACCTGGTGCTATGCTATGGCTATTTTTATTGGAAATTTCCTTTAACGAGTATATGATGCATTCTAGGCCAATACGAAGAGTCAGGAAGCCTTGGCACCAGAACAATTTTAAGCCACCAGGTGGCGCTGTGGCTCTATCATGGCCTGTCTATTACATTTCGTGCAAGAGGATAACATTTTACAAGGCTATGGGCTGCCATACTGCGATGTGCGACAACATACAATAATCCATCTTTCCTGCTTCAGAGTGGCCTTCACGTACATCTTTGGCAAGACAGACTTCGCTACATAGCCTCTCTAATGAATTACATGAAGTCTTTATAAAAGGTGCCATCGATGCTTTCTAGGACATAGAGCTAGCAGTTCCACCTCAGTTGCTCCAGATACTCCAGAAACATCGCTTTTAGCAGGGTTTGATCGCCAAGCTGAGGATCGGGTCTCTAAAGCTGGCTCCATATGCACAGGTAGTAGCTACTGTCTATCAAAGATCTGTCAATGAACATAGATACCGTCATTCCTCGATTAAAGAAGCATGGTCATCAAAGGATGGTTCCCACCGATATATCACGTTATTCTCAGCCGGAAAGCGGAGTCACTTACCGCTAAAAGGATGAGGGGAAGCTAGATCCTATAAATGGCCGCACCGTTGATGCTCTAGCTTGCTGAGAGAAGGTATCCAGTGTCCCCTCCTCGTGTCACCCATTGTAGTCTGCAAAGCGCACCATGGCTGAATCCAATATCGACTCGCGAATCGATGCTCTGGCCAAGGATATCGAGTCGCTCGCCACGAAGGCACAAAATAAAGCCTCGCGCAAGAAGCTCTTGGACGTCGTCACGAAAGCCATGGGCATGCTAGAGACGCCCTCAGAGACGGTCTGGAAGATAATTATGTCGGTAAGAATAATCCAGAGAATATTCTCCCCCAAGACATGCGTTATCATACTGACTCTTTTTCGCCCGTCATAGCCGCACGCTCCTGCAGCGTTGATGGTTATGATGCAAATGGGAGTAATCAATGACCTCGTTAAAGGGGGCAAGCCAAAGACAGCCAAGGAGCTATCTACGAGCTGCGGCGGAGATGAGATGTTAATTAGTGCGTTGGTAGCAAACATCGCGCAGGCATATCTACGGAGAAGCTGACTCAAAGCCCCCATGTATAGTCCGGATGATGCGGCCGCTGGTCGCGTTGGGTATCTGTCATGAGACGGACGTTCAGACCTACGCGTCGACACCTGTCTCTGAGGCACTGACAACGCCTGCCCTTAGCGGGGGCTTCCAATACATGTCGGTGTCATTAAAAATCTCTCTTTGAAGAGCTGCTGACGGCCGAGAGTAGGTTCGACCTCGCCACCCGTTCTCTAGCTAATATGCCGCGTTATCTCAAGCGTACGGGCTACAAGCACGTCAGTGGGTCGCCGGGCCCGTTCCAAGACTGTAATAACACAGACGACGGCTTGTTCCCGTACCTAATGAGGAACCCGGAGATGATGAGCAACTTCAATGCCTTTATGTCCGGGGTGCTTGTGACGCGTCCCAACTGGTTCGATATTTTCCCTGCGCGGGAGATCGTCCTCGACGGCGCTAAGACTGACGACCCGGACGCCGTGCTCCTTATTGACGTCGCCGGCGGCGAGGGCCACGACATAGCTGCCTTCCACCGCGCCTTCCCGAACGCCTCGGGCCGCCTCGTGTTGCAGGATCTACCCCCAGTTATCGACAACATCAAGGCCCTCGACGCGGCTATCACGCGCCAGAAGCACGACTTCTTCCAACCACAGCCCGTGAGCGGCGCCCGCACCTACTACTTCCGCAATATCTTCCATGACTGGCCCGACGAAAACTGCGTCACTATCCTAAAGCACACCGCCGCTGCCATGACCCGCGAATACAGTAAGATGCTCATCTTCGAGTGGATCCTGCCCGTCCGCGACGTCCCGCTGTACCCGGCGCTGCTGGACGTCAACATGATGGCGGTCCTGAACGGCATGGAGCGCACGGAGGCGCAGTGGACAGCGCTCTTGGCGCAGGCGGGGCTCAAGATAGTCAAGTTCCACAAGGCCGGCGCAGATGCCGAGGGCCTCATCGAGGCAGAATTGGCCGACTAGGGCGAGATGGTCATGAGAATTTGTCACGCTCGGAGATGAGCATGAAGTTGATGCACATATTTACAGTCCGTGATTCCATACATTGAATAAGCTAATGAATGGAAATGGAATTGATCATAGGCATAATAAGAGCTACTTCAATAAAGAGATAACAGAATACGAGAGGAAATAATATGAAAAATTTAGAAAGGGAGGAAAATGGAGGGTTTGACTGAGAGACTGGGGCAACACGGACGTGAGAGTCTGAATCCTCGGTGATTGGCCTCGGATAAGGTGTGTGCCTGGGTTTATCGCTCTATAATGAATGAGCGGCTGATCGCGTGTGTACAATCGCTATTTCGGTCGTGACTCGTCTTCGCGGTTTCAACGTTGAGACGTTTAATTCCTGCTTTGTCAAGTTATTAGTAGAACGAGGGGTTATTAACCCCTGTAGTGTAAGAATATAAATTAGCATTGAAGGTAGAATTAAGTTTAAAATTACCGTTTTAAGGATTTTCCATGTATGTGCGATCTATCCCTTCTACATCGTATACATTCTTACGCTGCATGTCTCGGACTTCTATTCTCGCTGACTCCACCCATAAAGGCTTCATTTTGGATTCCTGGCTTTCTCTGGTTGTGACTTCTTTACACCTGACATCTGGTTTCTACGACTTTCATAATGTACGAAAAATAAGCTGCAGTACTACCATGGAATTCGTGAAAGCCTGTCGTCACTAAGGCTCACTAACGTGCGGTCACACAATTTGACAGGACCATGGTATATTTGTCGAGGATCTAAGGACGAGAATACTACTTGGGAATAGGGGGCCAAAGGTCGGTACTTATGTAACCTACTGTGATTTCTATAACGAGAAATATAAATCTGGTATAAAGGTCCAATCGTAGTAAGACTGGGTCGTCAGGCTTCCAACTTGACACATACCTCCACGGCGTCACTGCGCTGGAACTCATCGATCATGAAACTAACACTCTGGCAGCGTGTATTGTCACGATAAGATTCCAGCGACGCGGAGGACTAGTAAGTGTGGAGTCCCAGTTCAAGTCGTGTTTCAAGCGGCCTTTTGGGCCTTGAAGAAACACTTGAAGCAGCTTCTAGCTCTGACTACCCCCATCAGTTCCTTGATTTAGACACTATATCTCATGTACTTATCATCTTCCAAAAAAGAATCCAAGCATCAGCATAGCTTAGCTTTAGCACTTCGCCTGAATATCAGTTATGCCTAGACAGACTGAACGTCAGGCTGCCTAGAGTTTGTTGACGATTCCTGGTTTTCTTTCTCCCAGAAGGAAGGCCTTCTCTCGCTTGCTTAGTCGCTTTGGCCTTTTTAGTCTTAGATGGGGCAGGACTTGGAGTTCTATCCCGTTTACAAGTCATACTTCGACTTATGAGAGATTATCATTCGAATTTAAGGGACTATCGGTTGATTTCTCTATCTACTCAATTATTGCATAGTATTTACTGGAATTTCATGGAATTCCACGGATTTTCCCCGTTGAAACTCCGACAGGATGAAGCAGCCGGTGAAGCGAGCTGAAACGGTGAAGCAGCTCCTGAGCGGCTTCACACTTTGAGCTGCTTCAACTCCACTTGAAACACAACTTGAAGCGGGATTTGAGGCGGCCTGAAGCGGCCAACTCAGACTGGGGCAAGATGACTGGGTTCTGGCATATGCTCCTAGCTCATGTAGCCAGTCCTAGTTAGATCATGTCATTCTAAATTGGTTAATAGTGTTTTATCCTTGAATTGTGGTGAACAATCTAAATCAGCGTTGATCTGCCGAAGTTTTGAAGTGAACCCAGCCCACGATTCATGGGCTTCCCCGTGAAGATTAGTCGGAATTGCCTTCGAAAATGGAGATCTGCCATTGAGATCTGAAACATTAAGTTAACGTAGAGTAACTCTAGATATTAAGGAGAGTACCGTCTGTGCTAGAACGTCACATCAGTCCAGAAAGACAAATCATTCACGCATCGCATCCAGTCTCCCAAGTTGACGAAAACTGTCCGTGAAAAGTCTATCAGGGACTGAGGAAACATATACGACTTCAAAACAATAAAAGAGTGTGTTACCGATGGAGTAATACGCCACCCATTCGAATAACAATAACCAGAATGGGAACATAAAACCGGAAGGTAATAATCAAACCATTCCTGACAGTATCACCTATCCATCCATCCAATGTAGTATTTAGAAAAATATATAATTTTCCCAATATACTCAATACATCTACCCCATTTTGGGACGGCAAAGACGCAAAAGCATGAGCAGTACCCCTATGTTTGCAAAGGATTCATCACAGTGTGTGCAATTAGATCAGTCTTGTCGTGTTGTAGACAGATGGTGGGGACGTTCGTCTTTGACAGGCCCTAAAACAGGTGCCAATGAAGGAAGACGAATGACGCTTAAATTCTCGAGACAGCAGCCATATCAATATCGGTATACACGACAAGAATAGATGTGCATGGACTCATCCCGAACCAGGAAGGTCGACTCACAGCTATCAGATATCTGTATTAAATATTGAAAATCGAAAATCGACCGAATTTTTCCTAAAAAACTAGTCTTCCAAGTCGATGACACTGGGTGGCCTTAACCCCCTCGAATGCTTCTATAATATAGACTCATAGAAATATCGCACAAAAGGGACTAAATCAGCCGATAGATACCATCCCATAATTTGTCCTTTTATCACATTAATCACGCACATCTGACAATGAAGAATGCCTGAAGCAGTATCCACCCATACATGCACTCTGAGCGACTAGTAACACGATATCATGGAAATAATAGAGTAAGTTTGTAGTTATGAATAGGAAATAGCACGCATTTTTACAACGCAGCGATTACAAGGTACAGAGAAATATTTTCCCTGCCTGACGGAAAGAGGTATCCGTTAGCAGACATATCGCTTCTGGAATCAACGATGTCTCAACCATGTTGATGAATGGGTGGGACGTCTTTGCTACAACATATCCGATCCATGGTGATCCGAGTGGCAATTGATCCGTTGAGATGATTTTGTATATCCGTAGCAGATCGATGCTCTCAGACGACCATGGGAGGCACGGCCTAACAAAGACGATCATATAAAGGACGTATTGGAAAGGGAATAAGAAGTCAGAACAACGTTCAAGAGAGACGGAAGAAAAATAACCAATCATCAATAAACTGTTAGAGTATTAATAGTTCGATATGGATCAGAAAAAGAGCATATTGACCGGCTCCTGCATACCTCCGTCCCCAGTTTTGCGATGAGGACTACAGTAGGCAAGTCCCAATCCTATAGTTTTGGAGGTTCACCCATGTCATCCAGAAATCGTCTGAGAAGGCTAGTAGAGCGTACAAATCACAATGCCTAATTATTGGTAATAGAGGAAGAAGAAACCGTAGTGAAATATACAACACTGGTCAAACTTTGACTGTAGTGAGCCCCAGGAGATCCAGTGATGAACTATGGCCGCCGACTCCGTAAAAGCTCATTTTAACGTCTATAGACGGAGGAATAATTTTTCAAGGACACAAAAGAACTCTATCAGTAAGAAGATAAAGGCGGCCGCTTCTTTACCTCGTCGAAATATGCTTCCAATTCATGATCTACCACCAGCAGGAATGCATAATTGGGACTTGCGGTGCGGAAGCGGCGAATGTATTTCTTTGAGATTTAAGAGGTGGAAAACGATTTAAAAATGTGATCGGCTTGAGAGAAGGAAGGATGAACAGCATGAAGCCTCGGAGGGCGGAATAAATCACCGGGGCAAGAAGATAGCTTGTCACCATCGGCTGGCAACGTTATTATGCATGTTCTCCGGGATTCCGATTGCTCCCTCATCCATCTGTTCTTCCTCCCTTGTCCAGGATCGCTCTCCTGTATCTAGTCAAAATACTCATGCTCTTACAGCTTACGGCTTCTAAGGTATAATGTTGCAGACACTGACTCGCATTAGAGCAAATCTATGAATCAAGTTTAGTTCAGAATGACCTATCTTCTGGAAGAATAAAAATATACTAATCGACGTGGGCTTTGAGATGGATATGGAAGAAAAACCTGGCCTTTAACAGGCTGGAACGTAATGATCTCTGATCTGTCCAGCTTGTTGAGTCGTGCGCTGTCCCACATCCAAGTACGGGCTTGACCGGAACGAGGGATATTATTTCCTCTAATATTCAGAAGATCTTGGAAAAAAGATTTTTTTTTTTTTGATAGTTTAATGAAACCTGAGAATGCGATGTTATCGCTCTGATAATATTCGCATCAGAATCTTATAACGTATACTCATTATTGAGGTAGGATTAGTCCAGCCCGAGCTGCGGAAGGCGCATTATCGATGACTACGCCATGGAATAAATTTCAAAGGCTGAGGAGAAATATAGGAATGATCATGTTCAAAGAAAGAAATTCCGCAGAAATAAAGTGCAGAATCAAGAAATATAAGCCACACATCAGGTAGATGATAATGAGTCTCTTACAACGACGGTGTGCGGCAGCTTGGATAAGCCCAGTAGAATAGCGCAAGTTGGAAAGGCAGAGCGAGAGAGGCTCATTAACATTAAGCACAGTAGATATTTGAATATTACGAAAATAATAAAAGGAGTCCTAGATATAATACGTTGGTATGAAGACGTCGTTAATTTATATGGCACGTACATCAGACAGGAGACAACCCTATCCACTCTTCAACGCCATGCATCCTGCTCCTGCTCCACATTCTCATCTTTCTAGAGATATAACATCACTGAAGTGACCCAAGTCGCCGCCGATAAGGATCCGCAATGTTGATCACGGTGATACGGTACGGCAGACGAGTATTATCGGGCTCTATTGTCACTTTGAGCATGCCAACCACCGAAGCAGAGTAGGATGCGGTATAGGATGGAGAGGCGGATTAAGAAATAGAAACGGAGAAATAGAGCGAGAATGCCGGACAGAAGCTTGATAATAAAAATATTCGGTCAGCGACAGACAGCCACGCGGAGAGGATTACGTGGCTGACTCTGGAGGTAACACACTCCGAGCTTCTCATGCCACCTTAAAAGAACAAAGGACACTGAATAAAAGCCCAAATCATAGAAAAGAGCGAGGAAAGCAAGGGTGCTCTTCGATATTCAATATTGAAACTCGACAACGAGCAGCGCCGTCTAGATGCGTAGTCCAGAAGAGTCACAGCGTTCTCAGCGACCTTTTCAGAAGAGATATACATGTGATATAATAGGAAAGGAGATCCAAGGCCAATAGTCGCAGGGATTGAAGAAAGCTCCTGCGACGCGAGCAGAAGAGGAAGGCATGAGCGGCTAATGTATGTTACAAACTCCGTCCGCGGCGCCAAGCCATCCTTCCACAACCAATCCACGACAGGACACGACACGTTGGGTTGCACAGATCATCGAGGACACAAGACAAGGTTTTTAACCTACATATACGTTCAGATTATTTATATCCAAATTCTCAGACGCCCCGGATGGGATAATCTCATAAAAAGCGCGCCGTTTCTC
Source organism: Sphaerobolus stellatus SS14 (assembly GCA_000827215.1). Taxonomy (NCBI): domain Eukaryota; kingdom Fungi; phylum Basidiomycota; class Agaricomycetes; order Geastrales; family Sphaerobolaceae; genus Sphaerobolus; species Sphaerobolus stellatus. Next base: position 733,048 of record KN837096.1, on the reverse strand, counting down.
TGCGACGCCGGACCATTAATTTTCGCCTTCTCTTCTTCTGTGAGCGATATATCACATGCTTTCATGTTTTCTACGGTATGTGTCGCTTCCTGCATGTGGTATGTTGTTATTTTACTCGAATATTCTGTACGAGACGCGCCAGGCTCAAAACTTCGAAATTCCTCTCACGCATTTCTTTTTTCTTTCTTCATTTTCGTTTAAAATTTGGTTATTCCGTATAACATTCCGCACAGCTATATCCCTAAACTATGCATCCGCTTCGTTGAATTCAGTAGGAGGTCGTACATTGAATTCAGTGGGAGGTCGTAGGAGCCGTTCTGGGGTGAGATAGATACCATCGCGGAACGATCTCTCAAGACTTTAAGTTTAGCCGCCTATTTCTGTCCCACGCCGCGATCCTTCAAGCTCAATCTTCTATATAAATGCGGGGAAGCTTTCTCTCACTGAACCGTGCGCTTTACCTGGAGTAAAGTCTCGACTCTCTACTCTACCATGTTACCCATACTGCAAACGAGACAACAGTTTCACTTTTATGACCTAGCGGCGAAGTTCTCAGCGTTAGTCTTGAAATAACCAATATGCGCATCATCATCCGCTTCACTATGTTTGAAAAATAATACAGAGATTTTCTACATAGGATATTTTCGACCTGGTTCTCGTCTGTTCGTGTGATCAGCAGGTCTCCAAACGCCATGTAGAATCATTGTAAATGTTGTGCTATATATCGGATCTAGCTACAGACACCGTGCAGCCTATCCAGAGCAAAATTCTCTATTTTTAAAGGATTGGTGCTTTAGGTACGTTGGATCTAGTTGATATTCGTCCCTGTTGACGTCATCAGAGCAATTTGAGCAGATGACGAAGGAAGGATCCTTCGTGACTGCCATAGATAGTCTAGCAATCATATTTTATTTCATAAAGGACTAAGAAAGTAATGGTAAAATAGAAAAATGTAACAGCGAAAGAAATTGAAGGGGGAAAAGATATTAAAAATGAAGTTTATGGGAGCATTTTTGAAGTTTTGAGCCTGGCGCGTCTCGTACACCGTAAAAAAGCCTATATCAGCAAGAATATAAATACTGCCACTTCAATACCGCGTCATAATATGCTTCCAATTCATGATCTACCACCAGAAGGGATGCATAATTGGGACTTGTGATGCGGAAGCGGCGAATCTATTTCTTTGAGATATGTGAGGTGAGAAACGATTTAAGAAAGTGATCGGTTTAAGGGAAGGAAGGTCAATCAAGATCAATTTAAGAGGGCGGAATAAATCACCGGGGCAAGAACATCTCATGTCACCATCGCTTAGCAATGTTATCACGCATGTTCTCCGACGTGCCTATCCCTCCCCCATCCATATGTTCGTCTTCCCTTGGCCAGTATCACTCTCCAGGATCTAGTTATAATAGTGATATTATTACAGCATATGCAGCATAATTCCGAAACCACTGCCTCGTATTAGAGCACATCTATGAATCAGGCTTAGTTCCGAATTTGAATTACCTTCCGCAGGAAGAGACGTAGATTAGTCAAGTGCGCTTTTGACAGAGATGTGAAACAAACACCACCCGATAAGAGATTAGAACAGAACGATCTCTAATATGCCCAGCTTGTTATGTAAGTGGTACACTATCTCATGTCCGAAGAGATCTTTCGTTGGAATAATATTTCCCTAGTATTCAGAATACCTTAGAAAAAGGTAGATATTAATGTGCAGCCTTAAAAACCAAGGTTATCGTTCGGATATTATACATACCCAAGTCATAAAACGTACACCCGTTATTAAGGCAATAGTAGTCCAGCCACGGAAAGCATAGTTACGCCATGGAATACATTTCACAGGAATATATGAGCTTAAATTATAGAGGGAGTGATAATTCCCAACGGACAGAGATTGCAGCTAATTGAAATGGATCCCCAGAAAGATAAGACATCAGCTAGATGATAATGAGTCTCTCGCAAAAAAAGCATACGGCAGCTTGGATAAGCCCGGTAGAATAACTTAAGCTGGAATGGCAGAGAGAGAGAGAGGCCCATTAAGATTAATTAAGCGTGGCTCAAATGTTACGAAATGCAATAAAGGAATCCTAGATAGAATGCGTTGGTATGAAGTCGTGGTTAATATATATAGCACGTACATCGGACAGGAGACAGCGCTATCCACTCGTCAATGCCATGCATCCTGCTCCTCATTCTCATCCGTCTAGGGATATAACATCACTGAAGTGGCCCAATTCGCCGCTGAAAGTAAAGATCTACAATATTGATCCTTATCGGGTTGTATTGTCACTTCGAGTATGCCAACCACAGGTGCAGAGTAAGATGTGGTATATGATGGAGAGGAGGAGGATAGGAAATAGAAATAGAGGCAAGATGCTAGAGAGAACCTCGAAAATTACCACCACTACATACTTGAGTGAGCGACAGATAGCAACGTAGAGAGGATAACGTAGCTGAATCTGGAGGTAACGCATTATGAGCATCTCATGCCAATCTAAATAAACAAAAGGCATTGTCTAACGGACGAATGATAGAAAAGGACAAGGAACGATCGAAAGAAGTGTGCTCGTCGAGATTCAAACTCGACAATCAGCAGAGCCGAGATGTGAAGTCCAGAAGAGTCATAGCGTTTGTGTCTTTCTTTTCTGACGACACACGTATGTATATAAGAAGAAATGGGATACCAATAATCGCGCAGGGATTGAGGAAAGCACCTGCGATAATGTTGTCGAGCATGAGCGCCTAACGGATTATGTCGGCATCACGTGGCATTACGGTTCCGGAAGGAGGTACGACTGAATGGTGAAACCGTCCTTTCGATATCGAGGCCTGTTTTCGTGCTGGGTTATCCCACGCTTTGATTTGGGCGATGTCTGAAGTCCCACGCTTTGATTTGGGCTATGTCTGAACATTCCCACAGTCACAATCTGAACATGCAAACTCCTGCATAGTCTCTAGTGTCCTTCCTCACATCCCTAATCACTATCGATCTTCCGCGGAAGATAGTATCATATAAAAGAATATACTTAAATATTTATGGTAATTGAGGGTAAGCCTTTCATTTACTATCTCTTTACTTTTCCTAACTCGGCTATTCCCGTGGATCCCGACATCGCTCGGCATTGATGATGTGCATTGCCTTCCTTACCTTATGACCATAACCACAACCATGACCTTAATCCTCCGTGGTTGCAAACCAAAGGTGCACATTCCGTTCTTATATTGTTCTACATTGCATACACTCATGTGTTTTCAATCCAGGCATCTTTTATGTGCATTACCTCTAGCTGATAACCCAGCCCATAGCCTTTCCATTAACAATCGGGCCTGTTATCACTCATAAGTCAGTCTCATTGTCATATGCACATTTATTCATCCTTTTTGTTCCATAGATCCCTGGGATTTGCTTTTGACAAACCAATTCCACAGATCCCTTTAATCTGCCACCAACTCAATACATGTCCTCAGTCTATCACCCCAGCAAGGTGCTAATTTTGTATGAGATAACTGATATCCAAAGAGCAAAACGATGGTGTATACAATCAATAATGGAAAGACAAGAGAGAAGTGGTGCATTATTGCTGCTAGGGTGTCAAGTGTGCAAAGAGTTTCATGAGGTACAGTGATGGACCCCTACTTGGGACATGACTGTCACTTGGGACACTTTCAATGGCCTGTTTCTCAGTGATACAGCTATAGTATTCTTAGTACCTTAAAATGCCATGGAGATGAGTAATATGACTCCCAGGAAAATACAAGAAACATCAAGCAGGACTTTGACAGGACTTGGCCAGAGGCGAACCTGCTATGTGACTGCTAATTGAGACAGATGAAGTATTCAGAAACTCTTACTAGACATCCAAACCCTGCTGTTATTATGAGCTAGAAAATAAGTTTAAATATGTAACCTTGATTCCTAAAGGACAGAATTGTAAAATACAAGTTGTGTATGCACTGGTGGGAGATTTCAGAGTTGTGTCTCAAGTGGGGGTTGTAAGGGGACAACCTCATTTTCCCCTAATGATTCCCCATTTTTCATTATTTTCCTATTGCCACTTCATTTTCTTAATCCCTTTCCTACTATATTCAGCTCTTTAGATGAGGTGCTGCTCCCTTGATGACTATTGTCAAGCACAGATGAGTATCCTTCTTCATTCTCCTTCACAGTTCCTTTGCATTCCAGTTCCTGCTTTATCCCTTCCATTCCTCCTCACCTTGTATGGTTATCAGGACTCCTCTTCATATTGAGTATGGGTGACTATATTTCCTCTATTGATAGCACCCTCTCCTTTATTGTCATTTAAGTCTCAGTACCTTTCCCCTGTTTTCTCAGTTATCTTCCTAGTTCCCTGGAAGATTACTCCCTTCATTGATCTCACTCCTTATTGATTGCTTTGCTTGTTCATCCTAGTGATGTTTGTCCTTCTTCCTTCATTCTAGTCTCTCTTTTATTTTATTATGATTTTATTACATTTATTCCTTTATATTTGAGGACACTCTTCAGTCATTATTTGTTGATATCATTTGATTCTCATGGTTCGTTCATTATTCTCCTTCACTATCATATGCATCCTATTTTTCTCTATTTTTCCATATTTTCTCCTTTGACATTATTTGGTGGTTTCAGGCCTTATTGTTGTTTTAGAGATTATTGGTTATGGGTGCTTGTAGGTGTAGGAGCTGAGTTTGAATCTGTTGACATATGGTGATGTGGCACCTGATAGAGGTTTCCTTAGACTTTCATCTTTGGATTTCCTCTATCAGGTATGTCTCCTCTTGTATTTAGGATGTGTAGGTGTTTATATACTTTGGATTTCCTCTATCAGGCCCTGGGCTTGTGTGTATGCCCAGCTCCTTAGAGTTGCCCTTACAGGGGTCCATGACTGTATGTCTTTTGCTAAGAACATAACTATTTATCAGGTAAACTCTTTATCTAACTTGCTGGGTATTGGGTGATGCTCTATTTATGGTTGATAATTGAATGATAGCACTAAACATTGTATTGCTTCTGAAAGTGTCCATTGCACAAAGGGTATTATCAGGTGTGTTCTGTGTGTTCTCTCATTTCCAGTTGCTGCTAAAAAAAATTGAACAGCAAATCTGGTCAGGCCATTACTTTGCACTTATTATTTACACAATACTGCTGCCCTCCAAGACCTCTTATGTTCTTAGGCCCTTATGCAGGCTCTTCTCTGCATTTGGCAGGTGAGTATTATCTCCTTGATTTACATTACATGCAGCACACTATTTGTGTTTCTTCTGTACATAGCTTTACAATATAATTATCTTGTGCTGAGATTTTGACAATGAAACACAAGCCTTGGAGTGGGTTTTAAGGTTCCAGAAGGAGGCACGACTGACAGTTTAACTGTTCTTTTAAAGCCAGCATACATTTTGGAGCATTTTTTACCCATGGTCAGACATATCCTACATTCCTACATTCCCACAACTACTTCTTCTGTCACCAAACTCATGCAGTCCATATGATCTCCCTCTCTGAACTGCATCATTATCAATCTTTGGTGTGCTCAAAAACACAATTAAAGGAATGTATTATAATTTTCGCATGATTTTAGGGTGCCCCATTCGTTTCCTACCACAATATTTCGCTTTTTTGCAATTTTTCCCACTATTGCCAGCATCTCAGCAGAGATGATGCATGTTGCCTTCAAGTGTCTTCTCCATCCACTTCTGCAACATCCCTCTTCTTCCTTCTCTATCCACTGGTAATTGCATAGCACAATGGGCCAAAAGGTAGCCATCCTTTCCCATTCACCATAGTAGTCCTCTGTCACCATTTCACCCAATAGAGTTGACTTTGGGCGCTTAAATTCGTGTCAATTGACACAAATATAAGCGCCCATTTATGGTTTCTAAAGAAGACACAGCTGATGGTTAAACCATCCTTTTGAAGCTAGCGCGCATTTTGGACAAATCCACGGAACTGCATATGCCGGGCAGTGCCACGGCCCATTAGGATATTTGGTGTATCTCAGTATAGATAGTGATTTCTACAGAGAAAGGTACCTATATCTCTTGAATGGCTGCATGTACGATTCTATGCTTAATTTTCGAGTACTCCTCTGAATAAGATGATTTATAAAAGTCATACTTTTTATAATTTGGTCCAGTCGTTGTTTGTCGGCTGAAAGCTGGGACAGCCCAATAAGAGTCTGGGACAGAAAGTAGGCGCCTTGGGACCGGAAGTATATACACGTGGGAGATTTTTTTGACGTTTTCCTCCAATATTTGTTAGTTATTTTCGTCAGCAAGAGGTATTTATCGTTCAGAATCTACTATTAGGATCACACAGCGAATATGGTTATATTGGAGCTACGGCATCATAGCGACAAAGTTGGACTGGACGTCACATTTAAATGGCATGTACAACTCCGTCAACCGAGACAACGAAAGAAGAGAACGATGAGAATGGGGCATAGGGGAAGAATCATCTGGACAGACATTGAAAACATGAGAAGGAGCGAACTACCATTGATGGCAGAAGTGCATCTATGCGGCAAGCTCCCACTCCTCGCCCTTTCCGTTCTCATAGACAATGCTCTTGACATCTTTGCTAGCTGCGCATTGGCAATTCCCAGATCCAGAGTTGCTAACAGGTTCATTCACGACCTTGAATGAAGCCTTGAAGTCCCTGAATTTAAACCTTCCACTAGCTCTGGCCACTTGTAATATGCCACTGGTCTGAGTGGTGACATGGAAGCCATCAATTTCAATGTCAGTCTCGTCAGAGTTGATCATGACACTGCCAGTACAGTTCGTTGTGCACCGGTTACCGCAGTCACAGGATGTTCCACTGGTGATGCGCACACGGAATAAAGTGCGCTCGTGGTAGGAGGCGTACACGTTCGTGTCAGCCACGATACTACCAGAAGAGGACGGAGGGCAGTACCAGTATCTACCTGGATCAACTTTCGAGCGGATGAAGAAGCTGTGAAGTAGATGTTGAGCAAGTGAGAAATGGAATACCAAATCCAACTTACTAATGACCACTAATATGATCGGTAATGTCTAGGGAAGGAACAGGAGGGGCGGGATATGAACCCAAGTCCGTGAAGAACACCTTGCCATTAAATTGGTCGGCGACATTGGCAGTTGTAATGGTTGAAACGATATTAACGGAAATGGCAGGGTTATGAAGATAGAGCTGAGGGGCGACTCGTTTGATGTTTTTAGCATAGATTCCGTTGGCCCCAGTGGACGTGGACACAGCTCGCCACCATTCGTCCGCCGTCTCGCGGTTGGCAAAAACGATCAAGGTGCGATAGCTGCCTTCATACCTCGACTTATAGGAGATATATATCGTTACTTAAATATCATTAAAATAAGAATATATATGGGACATACGTCAGAACATTTGGCAAAAGCGTAAAAGACACCCATTCTAGTGGTTTGACAATGCGTACTAAGCCTAAGTTGAGTGGACTGAGTGACGAACCAAGAGCAACAAAGAAAGGCTTTATATACGTAGATTGGATGTTAGCAACAAAGGTATCCCAAACAAGCACCTTCGCCTGGGAATAGTTGGGATTTCAAGTATCTGGGAGGTGGTGTGAAAGTCAAGAGATAGAAGATCAGTTAGGAAGAGGGTTCAGGTTTAGATTTTCCTTTTTAGAAGCTGGCACCTCCCTTCAGCCTTCAAGTTGGACCCCATTTGATTGAACCTTCTCCACAACTTGGAGACTTGCGCTCTAAAGAGCCGACCTCTGAATAGAATAAGAACCTGAAGTGAGAACGAGCACGAAGCATGGTGCCACAGTGATAGGAGAGTTTAGCATTATGAATTCCTCCGCTGAGTTGAGTGGAGGCATTGTAGATTAGATATTTATGTACTTTTTAGGGTATAGGGTATACACAGACTCGGTCCCAATCATCCTCCAGTCAGAGTTTGAGAAGTACGAAGATTTAAAGTTGTTTGGAATGTACCACCCCTCAGTTTTTTTAGGCCGCCTGCCGTTCCCCAAGTTCTAGCTTCTGCCTTATTAGTCTGTCACCAGAACTCGTTGCCAAGGCATACCGGTGTACAAATTTCTCCGATGTCACAAATTTCTCAGTTCACTTGCCTTGACATGGCAAAGACCGCAGTCCATTGGCACTTGCACTTCTCTAAGGTCTTTGCCATATCGGAGAGCTAAATAGGGAAATATCGAACAGACCTGGCTGGATTTATAATGAATTGAGATGATTGAAAGAAACTTTATTTAAATACAGTACTTTTCTTGTAAAATATCTAAATGCGATGGAAAAAAATACTATTATACGGGTTTGACTGACCTATGTGAAAAATTGGGATCCGTTACAACGTTTAAGCTTCTCAAGACCGCATGACCTCTTTTATGATTCTCGAATTTGGACGCCCGGTTGAGACTTCGGTTGAGAATCGTTGTATGGTCCCCAGATCTTTGTACCCCTTTCGAACACCGCATTTTCTCTATAAATGGATTTATAATGGTGATTTAAAACGGATTCTAAGACCCAAACGGCTCCGGAGCCGTTAAGGACCGTTTAAGATTGTTTGGGTCGTTCTCAACCGATTTCTCAATGGAGCGTCCAAATGACCTCAAACGACATACTCTGAAGTCCCCTAATTTATAATTATATACTAACTGATTCGAGAATCATAAAAGAAGTCATGCGGTCTTGAGAAGCTTAAACGTTGTAACGGATCCCAATTTTTCACATAGGTCAGTCAAACCCGTATAATAGCATTTTTTTCCATCGCATTTAGATATTTTACAAGAAAAGTACTGTATAAATAAAGTTTCTTTCAATCATCTCAATTCATTATAAATCCAGCCAGGTCTGTTCGATATTTCTCTATTTAGCTCTCCGACATGGCAAAGACCTTAGAGAAGTGCAAGTGCCAATGGACTGCGGTCTTTGCCATGTCATGGCAAGTGAACTGAGAAATTTGTGACATCGGAGAAATTTGTACACCGGTATGCCTTGGCAACGAGTTCTGGTGACAGACTAATAAGGCAGAAGCTAGAACTTGGGGAACGGCAGGCGGCCTAAAAAAACTGAGGGGCGGTACATTCCAAACAACTTTAAATCTTTGTACTTCTCAAACTCTGACTGGAGGACGATTGGGACCGAGTCTGTGTATACCCTATACCCTAAATAGTACATAAATATCTAATCTACAATGCCGAACTCTCCTATCACTGTGGCACCATGCCTCGTGCTCGTTCTCACTTTAGGTTCTTATTCCATTCAGAGGTCGGCTCTTTAGAGCGCAAGTCTCCAAGTTGTGAAGAAGGTTCAATCAAATGGGGTCCAACTTGAAGGCTGAAGGGAGGTGCCAGCTTCTAAAAAGGAAAATCTAAACCTGAACCCATCAGGAAAGTTGACACAGGCGGCTAAATGTCTTCCTGGCTTGTCAATTTGCTCTCTAGTGCTATCTAGCCTAGGACTGTTATGGATTGCTAAGGATTACTTGATTCTTTCTGACTTACACATGCCTTCAAAATATCACGCAAAACTGGGAAGCGAAGGTTCCAACAAGTCACGTGTATTCTGGTTCCAGCTAATACGTACGACCACCGCAAAACCCGATCAGCGATTACGTAATATATAAATAATTTCTATAAATTTCGTTAAATATTCAATATTTCTGATGTGTAGTGACTTGTCTGTCGCGAATTAACTTTCTAAGGGCACGTTAGAAATTGTTTGGCGTCTTGTTTATGCGTCTCTTTACTCTTCCCACCGTTCCCAGCGACAGCAACCTCGTATCACGAAGCCCCGGAACTCAAAGTCGACCTGTCATGAAAGAACCCGTAAAGCTTATTCACCGGCTTATTGCAATTCGTCAACGCTATCTTCGTGGCATAAAATGAAGACGCATATATCCTGAAAGTCTGTCTGCGCACACCACCCTACCGGTGGTCTCATATTCAAGCAGCTACTTTTCTTCTGCTATGTCTGGGACTTGTTGCGAACTATTTCACACAAAGTGGGCAGTGATCAATATGCTCGATAATGTTCATCATGGCTATGTTTACCGTAGTGCCATTCATATTGAGAGGTGAGCTCCGTGACTTCATTTTTACTGGATATGCTACTGACTATGACTTTTAAACGATTTTGCTAGTTCGAATTAAATCAAATATTGCTCAGCCATCCTCCTCTTCCAAAATTAGGCTAACTCGAGCCGAACACATTATCGCACATCGTGCAGCCATTACTATTTTTATCAGAGGTGTATTGCCTCAAAGTATAATGATGTGTATGTGTATATTTTCAACTAGCTCTGATATCTATTTACAAGCATGGCATAGGTGTTAAGCCATCCGCAATGGTTGGTGATTTATTGCAGAAATTACAAAAACGGCACTCAATTGCGAACTTGAACCGCGTGAAATATGGTCTCTATTATACCCAGTATCAGAAGTCAGCCTTGGGATTCAGTGACACTTCAGAAAATATTGGAACAGGAGATCTTTCTAATCTTGAGCTTCGTGTTCTCGTTCTAGGAGGAACTCCTTCAGCCGAAGGTATGTTATCCATATATAATATGCTGTGCTCATAATTAAATATTGATGTACTCATTAGTTACTAGGTCTGGGACACCTCCCAGTGCTGAGACGCAGCGATGTAACAGGTGCTATAAATGGCTCCCACTCGAATTATTTCTTCGCAAGGCATCATTGGTTCGGATGAAGCGTTGTAAGCTATGTGCTGACCACGAGGCTCTCCTTCAAGCCCAATGAAATACCCTCAAGGTCGCTACTTCATCCAATGAAAACATAGACCCTTTCACGTGTAGTGTGCAAGGAACGGTGATCTCCATGCTGTCTCACGGACCCAAGATTCTTCAAACTATCAGTCTTAGCAGATTGGAATCAATTTTAGAAGCTTACTGAGATGAAGCATTTGAGTTTGAGGGCTTTGTTACATTGCCCAAAGATCTCCGTTCCATTTCATCCAGAGAGCTGGTTTTTGCAATGGGGGATAAAATGTTTCAGGCCTCAAGATATCATTTCAAGTAAGCCAATTCAAGTTTTCAATTCCTCGAGTCAATATTTTAACATCCATTTTTTTGAATTTCAGTTAACACAAGGAGATTTAAAGTAGAGAGAAATGTTCTGAAAGGACATTTATTGCCACCTTGTACTGTACTGGAAGGAGTATGACAACGGAGTGAATTACACTAATACAAGATTCCTGTACTTTCTGCTCTACACTTATCCTCAGTCATCCTATGCATCCCACTGCCCACTCCTTTTGCCTGCCTCTGCACTTTTTCACTCCTTTCTGCTTCCATTGCATCACAACTATTGCTTTGGGTCCAGTCCTGCATCTGCATCCAATTGTGTCTGATCCAAGCAAATATACTAACCATACTCTTGAAAACACCTATAAGCAATATAAAATCTAGGTAATAGAGTGTATTTGCTACCAATATATATTGGGGTTCAAAATTAGGAACCAATTCAGTTCTAATTGAATTGACCCTGAAATCCCTAATATATATTGGGAGCAAATACACTCTAATAAAATCATATAAGAATTAACAAACGATTTACTTAGCTCAATTTGCAACTCAATTCTCAATTCGTACTTCTCTTCTCCATGTCTTGTTTCTCAGAGCCCTGAATAAGTGTGGTATCAGAAAAAGAACTGGAATAATAGCAGAAATGTGTACCATCTATGCCTCCTTTGCCGTGACCTGCATTGCCGCTTCTGTTGCCTTTGTGACTGTGGTGGATGTACAAAATTCAATTAGTGAAATAGAAAGGAATATAAGGCTGAAGACCTTGATGTGCAAAGGAATAAAATGAGAGTGGATTCAGCCTGTTGTTGCAAATGATAGGACTAAGAAATGTTTCATAGGTGGAATTGGACTAGATGTATGGAGGAACTTGCAAGTTAACGAGTTTGAACCATGTATAGGGAACATACCACATAATTCATCTGTCCCTGCTCAAATTTATAGCCGCTATCCACATTCCGACATGTAACTCGAAGTAAATATGGCATCGGTTTCGGATAATGGGCTTTGGACATGTTGATCACATGATTGTCCACTGAGAGATCTTGAATTATGGCAGGTAGGGTTGTTTACAGTTATATATTTCATGTACAGAAGCTGAAGGTGCATTGAGAGATATGTGTTGGGAGTTCATTGCCTGTACTCTTATGCCAAAGATACTGGGGACAACAGGGGCCAGTTATAGAGGTTGTGACATGTCGAGAGCTGCGTCTACGTGTTTGCAATGTGTGTCTTTGCTAATATGCTGCAAGCTTTCACATAAAGATATTGCTGGAAGTATATAGTTATTACAATGAGAGTTGGGGAATGGGTTGGAGAACTGTTGGTAAGGACAGGAGAAGATGGTGGTTGAAAGCAAGAGGTCCCATCAGTGTTAACTTCTATCACGGATGCAAAGGCAAGGCTGTGAATAATTCCACACTTTGCTAGCATAATTCCAAGCTTGAGGTTATTTTACATGTTCAGATCAACTTCTCCATGGACTTCCTGAAATGAAAATTGTCATGTTTAGATCATATCTGATCATATCACGTCAGTCCTTGTCCACCAGAAATTGCATAATGTGTGTTCTTAGATCTGGCCATATTCACTCCGGATGCATAAGCTTCCCTCTTTTGTTGTACTTTAGGCTCCATTTCCATCTTAGCCATTTCTTACAGAGCCTCAATCCTCTGTGGTTGCAAACCAAAGATGTGAATTCCATTCTGTGTGCTTTTGGAGTGTTTTTTTTTTTACCCATGATCAGACATATTCTAGAGTTGACTTTGGGCGCTTAAATCAATTCATGTCAGTTGACACGAATTTAAGTGCCCATTTATGGTTTCCAAAGAAGGCACAGCTGATAGTTAAACTGCCCTTTCGAAGCCAATGTGCATTTTGGATAAACCGTATATGCCGGGCACTGCCACGGCCCATTAGGATTTTGTTTCAAACTCCGTCCGCGCCGCCAAGCTCGTCTAGATTCTTCCACTTCCACTTCATCTACCTGCATCTTCTCATACTTCCTAATATTCGTCGGTATACGAGTTAGGGTTTAACCAATATCTCACCATGGTGATTTTCTCTGGTATAATCTTCTAATTGATAGATTCATGATCGGCTTTTGACAAGAATTGGATATTCCTGACACACATGCTGAATTGAATAGACTACTGAGGAGGCAAGGAAAGTATTTTTGTTAAACTGTATATATGTTCAAATTATTTTAATCTGGATTGTTAGACGACTAGGACGCGAGAATCATCCTAAAACGCGCCGCTGCTCAACGCCGTCGGACCACATCTGACTTCTTAAGGCGAACCTACCAGCATGATTATTATTTCCCTACATCATATTCTTGAAACGCGCTTATCCTTGCTCACAATCTGTGGCGGTCACTAAGTTTCCGATTATCAGTATATACCAGTATTTAAACGTCAGTCTTTAATATCCAATATACTGTTCGTATTTATCTGATTATTAGAATAATACAACCTATATCTCTGTAGTCATCCATCCTTTATCCCCATAGTAACGGTGTGGAAGCGGTATATCTTGCTCCCTTGACCGTGAATGAATTGAGGATCCTCTCAATCTCCGCCTTCTCTTCCTTCGTCAGCGATATATCACACGCTTTCATGTTTTCCATGGTACGTATCGCTTTTCTGCATATAGTATGTCATTAATTTAATTGAATATTCACAAGATGGGTTAAAAAAGACGAACGATGATCCCGGAATAGGCAACATATGAGGTCCAAGGGAACGAACCCACGCAAGAGCCATTTGTCCAGGAGTTATACTCTTCTTCACAGCGAGTGTCTTAAAGTGATTGACAAGCGTAAGGTTATGTGTAAAATTCTGGAATATATGAGCTGATATTTACGTTAATGCAGCACAATCTTCTCTACCTCTGGTTGGAATCTATCAAGGAGACGCCGTCTATCCCCTTCAGGAATGTCATCTATCTTCGTAATCTGACCTGTCATAAAGCCTCGACCGAGGGGACTGTACGCTACGATAGGTATGTTCAATACTCTAGCCGTCGCAATAACTGCGACCTCATCAGTTCAATCATATAATTTATTTAAAGGTCCACGAGCCTTTCTTAGTCTCTTCCTCATACGAAAACGGCGAAACTTCAATCTCCACAGCAGCAATGGGAAGAACAGCATGGGCCCGCCGCAATGTCTCCGCACTACACTCACTAAGCCCCACATGATCGAATTTCCCTTCTTCGATAAGTGTCTTCATGTTACCCATCGCTTCCTCAATAGAACGTGTTTGATCCACCCTCGCAGATTCGAAAAGATCGACTCGTTTGGTTCCTTCAAGTTTGGCGTTGATGTTATTGATCGACTTGCGCAAGAATTCGAGACTAGTTAAGTGAGATCAGCTCATCCAATCAGGCCTTGGAATAAACCCTTCCACATACCTAGAATCAGGCCGCCGTCCATTTTCAAAGTCGACGCCTCCCTATTAAACCTCAAATACCCCTTCTATACAGTAAATAGAAAGCATACCTTTACTGATAAAACTGTCTTATCGACGTATTCGGGATACATTTTATAAAACCTCGCAAGAAGCTCAAGATTCATCGTAGGCCAATTCATTCCGTAAAATTCCCCTAACATCTTTTCTTCAGCTCGGACTCGAGGAATAATCTTCTGAATAACCTACCACTATTAAGCATTACCTTCGCTCCTCCAGCAGCTTCAACTCCTTTAATAATCGACTCGAACGCCTGTTCGTCTGATACAGGGTTGGGTGTCGCCCTGGATCATACATTGATCAGCACTTCAAGGGTCTTCAGAAAAAGGGAAACCACGTACGTCATGAACATGAGGCCATGCCCGATCGCAGCCGCTTCGATGTTCGAAGCAGTGCCACCTAGTCGAACGGTTTGGACCATTATCGAATACGGAGAGTTGAGAGATAGCGTGAGTAGGACTATGGGAACGTGGTATAAATACATATGTGCTAGGGCCGAGTCGGCAAGGGACCGTGCAGCTTGGATGACGCGTGCAGTCGGCACACGAAGTTGACTGTACGTACTATACTCGAGACGCGCTCGCAAAGTAATTTGACTCGAGCTCATTATTACCAATCTGTATACTCCAAGTTATGTGTAATAAACCTAACAAAAGGGGCTTCGTAGAAAATCCCGGTTTCAAATTAGGTTTATTCCTATTATTAAATTTAGTCCGCATTCCTATCTGAATGAAATGTCGGATATTTACGGTATTATAGCCATTGCTATCAAATCTCTGATACGACAGGAAGTCTCTCTTATCGAGTCCGAGGTGCCTCTGAGCAAACCATGTCTCCATCAATGTTTACAACACAGATATCTGATACTAGTTTGATAAGATAAGATGCTAGAAAGTAGCGTTGCCGTTAGTCCCATTTAGTCCCGAACGGTCCGTGTTCCACAAGCCCTTCTTTTGAGAATCTCCTTCCACAAACATATGAATGTAATGTTCTAAGATATACAAAATTACCCACGTCCTTTACCTTCCGCTAGGGTTCCCGAAAAGCCTGTAAAAACGCGGACCGTTGGGACTATTTCGGACTAACGGCAACACTACTAGCGTTGCCGCAGTTCGGTCTAGTCCCGGGGACCGAACCTGGACCAAATGGCTCCTAGATTTTTTGGCTGAAAAAGGAGTATATAAAATGAAAATAGAAAGGTTGTAGATCTCCAAAATGAAATTTCGGGGAAGAGTGATTGCTCCTTCGCTTGTAAGCAACGTGGGAAAACGTAACGGTCTGGGACCGCGGCAACACTAATTACACTACTAGAAAGTAGTTTTAAAAAAAAATCACTGATGTCAACTGAATTATGATTCATTACACATGTCTCCCGTTGCAAAGACGAGAGAGAGAGAGGTAGCAGCGGCAGGAGCTGACAAGAACCTACGGAGAACGGCGGGCCGGCGGCTTGGTCACGAATGCTGACGTAATGAGACACTCAGTCGAGAAGACTTGTCAACCCAAGTTTGGGCGCCTGATGATCTGGTGAGTAGCAATGACCGACCTTGGGTGTGTTCAAAGGATATTTTCAAAATACAAAGCGAATTAAATCTATTTAAATAAAAATAAAAATATAACGCATAATTTAATAGATTCAATTGTTCCCGGCATCCCAACGGCATCCCGATTCAAGCGAGATCCATCACCCGTACCTTCAGTGGTCACCATTATTCCTCAAGTTTCCTCCTCAATGCCTTAGGCAACAAAAATACTGCAAGTCCACTCCTGCCACCGATTATTTTACCGTTTTCGAATTTGCCCGAGCTAAGGCTATCTAATTATAGTGTCAGCATTGTCGTTCACCTTGTTCATTAGGCGTTACTTCTAAACCGCATTCGCTCCTTCGTACCTCGTGGATAGACTATTAATGTCTAATGGCCGATCAGCGTTCTTTCCAAGGCTATGAATCGGAATTCCACGCTCGGTTGAACTCAGGTTTGGGATGACTGAGGATGTAATTGCTATATTTCAGGACAAATATCGCTTTGTGATTTGGTCGCTCAATCTCTTGGAAACAGCATAGGTCCCCGTTCATGAAAGTGAAGTTTAAATGGTACATTCAAGTCCGTTCCTTCGGAGTTACTAGCTTGATTGATAGTGCGACTTTTCGAAAGCTAGCAACGGAGTGCTTGCGGTTTTAATTGTGAGGCCAACAAGTTGCATTTCTATTATCGGAACGCACCTCACTTTATTATAGATGTTGCGGCATGACAGAGTCACCGAAACCGAAAGGAATGTAGTTATTTGCTTAACACTGGTTAACGAAATCCATGCTTCACACTGCAACCTACACACGTCATCAGCTATGTCAATACTTCGGCTAACCATACGTCGTAGGGTCATACAAGTGATGATAGTAGGACAAGCCACATCTCAGGAATTTAGAACATAAAATAGTACATAAGAAACTTTTCACCTCAACTCAGCCTCTCTCACATCCTTCTCCCTTACTCTAAGAGGGCAATCGCCTCTCATATCTTTTATTCACAGACCATGCTTCGTCCTCTTATTCCTCTTCTCTTACTCGATGCAACGGTACTTCAATTCCGAGCGAAGGGCCAACCATCGCTAAGGAAAAGCCAAAGCCAAAACGCTGTCGCCATTTATGATACCAGCAACCTTAATTATGACGTAAGCATTACACTCGGAGGATGAGCAGTTTCCATCCGATTTAATAGGCAGTATTTGACCTCTGGGCAGGCAGAGATTCGAGGTATCAATTGATACTGGGAGGTGCGTATCAGCCGGGCTTGTCAGTAACAACGTTATTGATTTTTCTCCGCCAGCGCCGATAACAGGAACGCAACCCCGCCCTAGTCCTGCTTTTCTGGCTGACGTTAACGACTCTCAGAAGAACTCCAACGGTAGCGGTAAGACATTTATCCAGAAGAATTGGCCATACCTTGTGATGCGTTTCGCACTTTTGGCAATTATTATTCAAGGGGGTATCTGTGGCTAAGCGGCACCACCGCGGCGTTTCGCCCACCCCTCGCCAAGCTGACAACTCCACAGGAGGCTTGGGGCTTGATTCCCTCCCAACCCAACTGCCAAAGTTGGGAGCTGCAAATTATGCAAAAATGCCACAAGAGGGTTTTAGTAGGCATTTTGGGTTACCGACAAGTCCCACACTCCCTCTGTCGGTAACGGCAAGGTGTGCGTAAATGCATTCTCTCCTTGTTGCCAGAAAAAAACCTGCATGAGCTGATGAGTAAGCGGAGAAGAGTGCAATGGCTATATATTATCAGACTCTTCTCATTGACGCACCACAAATATTTATATATATTATTACTATTATCTCAGGATGTGTAGTGTGGGTATTCGGAGGGCACAACGGAGGAAGTCCATCTACGCGGCGAAGGAATTCAATGAAGGATCATTCAGTAATACAAGCTCCTATAAACCGTTACTGTCATTCAGAAAGAATACTAAAGAATGAGATTATTCGGACCATGTGATTGTTGAGTTGATACAGCCTTATCACTCAAGTGGCCACCGCGAAGGTAGTCAAGGATATGTGACCCTGATGCCTAAACGGATAATTATAGTCGTTAAATATTATTATTCATCTAATTGGACTTTGCTGATTCAATCATTGTGTCATAGTTTTTGGTTAGGCACACGGACTTCTATTCCCCAAATATATTATTTACTTATCTTGATTCTTTCGTACCGACTGAAAATAGCATTTTACTATGCCGCGACAGGATGTCGTGCCCCCAAAACTCGAGTATCTGGTCGCTTTACTTCGGTTTTTTTTTTTTTAATAGAATACCTTGAAATGTTCATAGGAGTATATTTCATTAAATGAGCGAAGAAAAATAAGCAGTGGGCCTTAAAATTATTATACAAGTTATATTTTGATAAAAGCCAGCTTAATTTAACAAATAATACCCGGGGGAGTTCATAGTGGAGTGGTATAACTCCTGCAGAGCCGGAAATTAACGGGCACTCCGCCGCTAGCAGTTATAGACCAGGACCTTTTCCGCTAATCCAACTTTGGCATTGCCTCCATTAACCATTCCCATCAAATAATTCCTATCGTCTTCTATGCCCATTCTTCAGAGCTGTAGTTAAAATTATAATTGTAATACTTATATTAGTAATAGCGTACAATCGAGATCACGGAACATTTAAAGTCGCATGCACATGACACTTCCTCTTACAAGTTTTACTTTCGTCGTCTGAATTCTTGTACAGTGAGAAGTTAACAAAAACGGGTGGTCATCATAAGTCTAAGCTAATACAAGTTTACCTTACTATGTTTTTCTTAAGCGAAGACATTATTAAAAGATTCGGTAGTTTTTTTGCAGACCCACGAACAAAGA
This sequence comes from Sphaerobolus stellatus SS14, assembly GCA_000827215.1. Taxonomy (NCBI): domain Eukaryota; kingdom Fungi; phylum Basidiomycota; class Agaricomycetes; order Geastrales; family Sphaerobolaceae; genus Sphaerobolus; species Sphaerobolus stellatus. Next base: position 714,197 of record KN837096.1, on the reverse strand, counting down.
TTTATTTATTTTATCATTTCTAGTACATCTCAAATGCTTTTTGTTACTCTGGGTAGGGGACAACTTTGAATCAACCCGAAAGCTGGGTCGTTCGAATACAAGATATCTCCTGAACACTAGAGACATAACGTAAGCCTCTTCATCTATAATGGTGAGATCGTTAGTAGGTTGACAGTATGTTCCGGCCATGCCTCCGGGAAGACGTCCTTGTAAATTTTCTCTCAGGATTGCGCCAAAGTTCTGACTTAAAAACTGTACGGAACAAAATATTTTTATCTTTGATTGGTAATTTTCTTTCTCAAGTTCAAGTGTCTGAGTAGTTGGTTTCCAACTTTATCGCAGTTGGAGCAAGGAGAACTTCAATCCATCTACAATTTTTCTCAACGCAGCATGCCACTATTTTACTCCCCGGTTCATACTCGCAGATACTGTGGTATTCTCGCTCCAATGAGCTATAACTGCTCTTCAGGTGGCCAGGCTTTTATGATGCATAACTCAAGCCCAAGCCTGAGCCGCCCGGAAGTCTCTCGGGAGTTGTACTCTCTCTAGTGATGTGCCCAACGCCTTTTCTCATTATTTTTAAATATTCCAAGCGTTTTATAAAGAGCGCCATCAACATATATTATCTAATATGATATCGAAGTAACCTAGGATTTTTTTTCTGTCGTTTGACTCTGTCTCCTAGTACCGTGAGGCGAACAGAAAGAAACACAAGCTTTTGCGTTTCTTTTTCCCTATCATTAAATTATTTTCCGTTGCTTAGCACATTCACATATTTATAAAATCGGTATATAGTCTACATTGTTGTGAACGTTAAACGACTAGGGTGTTGGGTGTTGAACATCGATTGAATTCGATTGAGTTCAACATGTCACGTGATTTTCGAGACCACTTACGCATCCCATCCTTGAGTGCGGCTTCAGCTTCAAGCTCAACGAGTGTAGAGAAGATATACAGTCTTATTTACCATATTGTTTCTTTTGTCTCCTTCTATCTTCAAAGAAACTCGAACTCCAGCTATTAGGTGGCTACGGCAAAACGAGGTCATGAGAGCTGAACGGAGGCTTTACAGTACGATTCTACCGAAGCAATATCAATGTTATCAACAATGGTGTATTGAGGGCGAAAAAGAATTTCTATGCCGTTACTGCGTAATGGTAGAGGTGCAAGATACTCAAAGAAATTATTTGAAGGCATCATAACTGAACGTCCTTAAACACCGGGTGTCAATACTTATGATACCGGTTCATATCATTTCGGGATGCGGCCTATCTCGGACCTGCTATCCGAGTTATACCAGTCCACCCAAGACCGTACCCGGGGATATAAAAAGGAATTTGACACGGCGCTTAGTTTTCGAAAATTTGTATTAATGAACGATTTCGCTTGTTTTATGATAGATCTGCAAGGATTTCAAGAGAGAACTCTAGCACCTTGAGTGCAAACGCTGAAAAATAGTAGAGAGCACTTTAGTATGGTTTGAAACAGAATACTATCCTGACGATATTTTACCAGAAACCTCGTGAAAAAAAAAAAGCAATATCAAATATTCATCCAACCCACTCGCTAAGGATGTTATTTATTGGCTTAGTCGGGATAATATAAATATTGTGGACAGTTGAATTGACATAGCTCACTCTAATGCGTAGAAAATAAACAAATATCATCAGATACTTATACGATTTTTCTCACAACGTTAATCGTAGTTCGGTACATACGCGTATTATACCGTATCTAAGAGACTGTTTACTCGGCTTTGAAAATCGTCTTGGTGTAACCAGACACTGGCCGACACATTTCTCTATGAGTTGTCTAGTACTGTTATGCAGTCAGATTTTTATGCCCCCCAAACCTCCGTTGTATTTTAGTTTATTTTAGACACTCCTTTCTGGCTATAACCTGCCCTCGGAAGTCTAAGGTAGGAGGTAAATATACGTAATGATATAAAAGCTGTTTCATCGAACAGACGGAGAGATAAATTCATGTACGGGTCAACGAAGTGTTGGAACTTTTAAATTAAGACGTCAATAGCACTAGGCGTAGACTCCAGATTACCCTCGATACAGGGTATACATCGATAATCATGGCTTAAAACAACTTCTCCTAATCAGTTCGCCAAATAAAGGGAAGCGACTAATAATCGACGGCTACTTGAGCCTACCGGCCCGAAGGCCGCCGAAGAGTGACAGGTCACCCCGGTCACTATTCTGCTCACGTAATGGAACACGCGTCCCTGTCCACAGCTTTTGGTGGCCACCATGATCAGGACACAGCCGGACTACTTCTAGGTTGTGACGGCTACTGAGGGTCAATTTGACAACAAGTACTGTAATGGACATTCACCGTTTTTAAGCTACTACTGCTCTCAGCATTTGCCATCTCTAATTACTTAGTAAGTAGTCTGGCTGCAGACGGCGAGAAGAGTCTGAAAGAGTCCAAGCCTGTGATCAAGACCCCGTACGTGCGTCGTTATCCTTTTTTATTTGATTGCCTCCTCAGGCTGACCCTGGAGAACATAAATCCGCGGAAATCTACATTAGGTTCAATGATCAATCCTGAGCGGTCGTGTTACCGTTTTCGTTCTTGTCCTCGCTATATGATCATAGATCTCGCATCATCGCCCATTACGCGAGAACTCCTGATCACACTGGATTTCCGCACCTCGCAGTGTCGCCTCAGGTCACCTCGGGGGTCAGCTCTGAGGGCATGATGGCCGATCAGCGCTTTTCTTCATGGCTGTCACTTGACTGAACCCTCGATTGAACTCAGCGTTTAGGATGATTAGGAACGGACTATTTCAGGGAAAGAGTGACGGGACGAATGATGATGGGAGGTTGGCTGCTAAACCCTCTAGAAACGGCGTATATCCGTAAGAAATATCGGAGTCCGAGGTCTAAAAATCTGTGGTTGTTGGCGTGGAGTGAATCGGTACGTTCAAGTCCCTTCATCTGTAGGTATCACCGTATTATCTTCATTGCCAGTTTGGTAGATAGTAACGCATTTCACGTTGTGGGATGCCAAAGACACCGACAGGGACGCATCGATCTACTCCATACGCGAGAACAAACGCATTCATGGCAATGTGCACTGGAAATAGCTATGTCAATATTTCGCACTTACAAGGGCTGATGCCGGGACAAACCCCATTTCGGGAATTTCGCCAAAGAATGTATATAATATTGTGTTCACGGCGACTCAGGTTCTTTCAGGTCCTTCCACATTATCTTAAGAGAGCCACCCGCCTCTCACCTCTTTTATTTTTCACAGCATGCTTCCTTCTCTTATTCCTTTTTTTATGTTCTTTCTCGACGTTACGGCATTCCAACTCCGCGCGAAGGGTCAACCATCGCTAAGGAAGAGAGTAGGTCAAAATAGCGTCGCCGTTTTTGATACCAACAACACTGCTTATGCAGTAAACATTACACTTGGAGGGTATGTTAATTTCATTTGATGCCATAGATGGTACTTAATATTTGGCAGGGAGAAATTCAATGTATTAATTGACACAGGAAGGTGTGGATCGCTGAGTCTGTCAGAGATATAATTTACTGACTTTGTTTCGCCAGCGCCGATTTATGGGTGAATAAACCCGTCCCTAATGCGCAGTATTTGGGATTTGAAGCAGGAGTTACCTATGCCGATAATAGTGGAGTTTTTGGTACGCCTAAATCACACATTGAGAGAGAGAAAGTGAACGCTTATACCTTCATTTCAGGATTTGTGGAATTAGCAGAGATGGAATTCTCAGGGTTTACTATAAAGAATCAAGCATTCAGTTCGTCCTACCCGTTGTTTCGATTACCCCCTTCTGATGTCTCTCAGTACAAGCTCCTACTAACAGCAGTGGGGCACAAGGTTACGATGGCCTGCTCGGGCTAAGTCCATATACTGATTCGCAGATTATACAAAATGCTACCTCCTCCACCCTCAAGGCAGCCGGTACATTCTTCGACAATGTTTTTCGTCAAAATACATCATCACCGAATTTTATGACTATTGAACTCTCAAGGAATGAAGATAACGGGATAGAAGTCGATGGCATCTTCAGTATTGCAACTGTCAGCCCAAGATATGAAAAGATCAACTCACAACCAAAATTACCCATCGTCGTTGCGCCAGATGCCTCAGATCAGCACTGGGCGACATTGGTCGATGGTATAATCGGTCCAGATGGAAAGCATATCCCTCTGCCACAATCCGTGGTAAATGGAACTCCTGCCGACACGCTCGTTGCAGTCTATGATACGGGCTTCACCTTACCTCAACTACCCACGGTTATCATCGATGCCATATACAGCGATATCCCCGGAGCAAGATATGACTTGGACCAGACCGGCTGGGTTCTTCCTTGCAAAGAAGAAGTTAATTTGACATTCATTGTCGGTGGACAGAACTATCCTGTTCATCCCTTCGATACTGTAATGAATATTCCAGACTTAGGTCTCGGTCCTGGTCTTTGCCTTGGAGCTGTAAGTAGTCCCTCTTCGTTCACCATCTGATATATTTTTCAACACTCCATTTCAATTTCCAGTTCCAAAACAATACCCCAGGAATTCCAGGTCTTGATATGATTCTAGGCATGGCGTTCGGTGCGTCGTTCTTTTCTGCCTTTATCACCAGGTTCTTATTTCTTATTAGATCGCAATGTTTACATGCTCCTTAACTATGGTGATTTCGTTCTTGGCAATCCGAATCATCAAGGTGCTCCGTTCATGCAGCTTTTATCCACTACGAATCCTGCAAAAGCGCATCATGATTTCGTTCAAAGTCGTCTCGGAGGAGTCGATACAACAGGATCGCAAAACCACTCTAATCCATCTGTTCAGGTCAATAATAACGACTCTCAGAACAGCTCCAGTAATTCAAAGACATTCATTCAAAAGAACGGGAAATATTTCGCTATAGGAGGTGGTATACTTGCGGCGATTATCCTTTTGGGAGCATGTGTCGTGGCCAGTGTTTGGAGATCCCGAAGGAGGGGTAGGAAGTCTCCATATGCGACGATGGCGTTTCCTGGTGCATCTTCCAGTGGTACAGGCACCTATAAACCCCTACTTAATCCCGGTGGAGATGTTGGTAAAGAAGGAGCTTATTCGGATCAGACTGCTGAGGTGATAAAGCCATTTCACGCAAGTGGATACGGTGACGGTGGTCACGGCTATGTGAACCCATATGCCTAACTGTTTATTCTATTCGTCAGACATTGATTCTTATATCCCTTTAACGGGTATATCATTTATATTGTGTCAGAGCTGTTATTTACGCATATGGACTTCCGCTCCTTAACTGTATTATTTATTTACTTTGCGTAGTGACCAAGTTGAAGAACGCCATCATGCAACCAGAAGCACTTTGTTGATAGTGACAAGTGAGATACCTACCCATGGCGAATAATACAATGCACACTTTGTCAAGCCTGAACGACCAGTGGACAACCGTTTGTATATGCAATGTTGACCCAATATTGGGTATATTAATTCCTCTTATCGAACCATATTGGTTCCAAATAGTGATCGTCTTCATTCGGAACTATGATGGCACGATGGGAAGTTCAGATATGAAGAGAAAAATGACGGTGAACGAGGAAGTCCTGGTATATCAAGGGAGAATCGAATTTATAGCCATTCAATAATCAACGAGAAATATTCCCCAAATATCGTTCTCGCCCTCATACCTGTCTGTAGTAATAACGTCTTCATTTATTTCTAGCGTTCCAGTTCCTATTGAAACTCACAATCGTTTCGTTTTCGCAGTCTGGGATGCGAAGGGAGGCCATAGTACCTAATTACGGAGAAAGCAAGTATCGTCTAGATATTCGCCTGCGATGCTAATTATCCCGTTCAAACCATTCCTATCTCTAGGGCCCTATTCTATCCATTCTTCCACGACGATTAAAGCGCATAAACGCATGAAAGCCGAGAAGTCCGAGCTCTCGGGACCCCCGCTGAATAAGGTATGTCACAAAGGAAGTCACATTATTGCGTCATACCAACGCTCCCCTTGAAGTTTTCCTTCTTTCTTTCATCTCTCTTTTCCGCCCTAATTATCGCACTGCATTGCGGTATATATCCTTCAAATTAAGTCACCAAGATACTGAGACTTATCTAGAACTAATTCCGTGTTTCAATGACTTGCATAGCTGCCAAGCGAGGAAACTTGGCAAAAAAAGATGAGTAATCTGTCATCCATGCACATCTGAGACTGATAGAACATACTATTAGATGGATTCTCCCGCAAATGCCCTTGTGATTATTTCAACAAACCAGTCTGCTTTGTGATCCAACGACGCGCTTGGCAGCTTCGCTTGGCGTGCAGAGCTGTGCAGAGCTCCTACGAGTGATTCTCTTGGCTGGCTATTCATTTGAAAGTGAGCTCTATTCAATGGTTGGCCCTTGCAACATAGGAGAACAAGTGGTGATTTGCATCCTTTCTTGGCGCTGTTGCTTGTTCGCAGAAGAACTGTCATCTCGGCATGGAATGGTTCGCCCATCTCCGGCACCCGATTCGCTACCCATCATCCTTGGCGGTTTTATATCCTGTTCGAAAGCTTATATTATGCCATTCTGATGGAATAGGAAGTCACTTCGAGATACGAAATGCTCTGTTCCACACTATACGGAAAATGTCCGGCGCACCGCTTCTAAGGATACACGCTGTTGGGCACTGTTGAGTACTTGGCAAGAACTCCCTGTTTATATTTTAGAGGCGCAGGCGTAACAGCTGCTATTGATTTTCCTTGAATTGACCGGAAGCCCACTATGGACGACTTATGGGAGCTCTCGACACCAACCTCTCCCTATTTGATCGCAGTGGCTCATCCCCTTCCAGGCGATATTGATTCACTGCAAACCATGTACACTGACACTAATCAACGTTTGATTGACATTGAAGATGAGCTCCATTTTCTGCAGCAATACGTAGGTTTTCTATCTATTTTGCGCGTACTTTTACTTATGGATTTTGTAGTCCTCAAAGCTCAGATGTAAAAGAACCTACATCATCAGAAGTCTCAACGCAAATTCCCATTCAATTTATCATCAGCCCGATATCCCACCGTTAGATTCGTCGATGGAGGAATATATACATCTGGGAGAAGAGGGGATCAAGGTCGGAGAACTTGTATGTCGCTTTTTTGTCCCTTTTTGTATCATAGACACTTCCTTTTCGAACTAAGTTAATATATAGATCAATGGTGTAAAAGAGGAATGCGCTGCCCTTCGCGAAGAATGTCACACTATTAGGAAGCATCTTCGCAAGCAATCACCGACGAAGCTGGAAGAAATGATGATCAACGGATATCCTGAAGGTTCCTTTCTGGATCGACGCGAAGCGGCAAAAGTACGTGCGTCATATGTATCTGGTGAATTATACTTATAAATTTATGCTATAGTATCACATTCAATCCAGGTATCGATTAATCCAAATAATGAGCGTGATAGCCGCCATTTGTGCAAGTTCCGTATTCACAACAATATTCGGTGCAAATCGGGGTCGTTTAGATGTCTTGATTTGGTCCTTCACCTCCTTCTCTATCGCCATCATCGGCTCACTCGTACTGCAAGCTTCCATGCCGCCTTCTAGACGCGAGCTATCGCAGGAACTCCGCCTTCGCTCAAGTCTCCTACGAGATTCAATATTATTACTCGCTGTCGGCCTTCCCATGCTTATCGGTCTTTATCTTCTCGCATACGCAATGAAGGATCTAGACAACGCGGAAACGAGCCCAGTACCTGCTTCCACCGCTACGATCATCGCCGCAGCTGGTGTCCTCGCTTCCACGGCCGCAATTTTGCTCATTGTATACATCCGTTGCGGGCAAGATTACACTGGGTTTTCTTTATTCAACTCGTTGTTCTTGACCTTGGCAAGGCGAAGGATTGAGGCAGGGCAGAAAGTTAACCATCCTCTCTACGTCCTTCCAGGTGGAAAAGGATATGACCTTTATTGCCAAAGGCATCGTAACTTGGATCAACTCCCAAGCAATTCAAAAGTGGATCCAAGCATAGTATGATGGATCCAATTTTAGGAACTTCGCAAGGTGTTCTATGTACGACAAAATGATAAACGGATTAGATATAATGTGCTGCCTCTCTTTCGTAATTTTAAGTAAAGTTAACTAGTAAAAATAGACAAAAAATTAACAAACTAACAAACTACATTCTCTGCTTTAATTAAGGTCCCAAAGAGCTCTACGCGCAATGCACAGCCTCCGGGTATCAGGCAATCTTTCCAGCCGGTGAGCACTTGGCTTCGTCTGAACTTCTTCTCTTCCCTCTCGTGAACTTACTTTCTAATACGGCCTTTAGCATTGAGATATGAAGCCTCAGTTAATACGAATATGATAGTCAGTAAGTAACTACGTTCTCTCTCCGTATCTCGGGGATCCCGGCTAGATGGCCGATCAGCGTTCTTTTCTGAGCATTAATCCATTACGGCGTTTGGTTCAGGTGGCAGCATTCGACTAGCGCTACTCGCTTTTTCTAGGCGATGATAAGTCTTTGGCTCAACAGCATAGGTCTGCAGAGAAAGGAGGATTCGACCTGGATATCATTATGCCGTATCGTTCATGTTGCCAGTGGAGTAGAACGATACATTCAACTTGCATTCATTTGTAGTTTTTAGATTGCTCACGTCTTGGTAGATGATTGAAAGCTGGTTATCGACCTTTGCTTCAGTTCAGCTGCATGTATTTCCATCATTGCAAGTTTATTATAGACATTGTGGCATGGCAAAGAGCATCGAGCGCCGAAATGAACTCATTGCTTCACCCTGGCTTTCTTTCCGAGAGCCTTCCATACGCGAGGACAACAGCGAACAGTTTCGCACAGCAATACACACTGGAAATAGTGTTATCAATATTTCGACCTCGCTTACATAAGATCGGTCGTACAAGCGATGATCGCGGGACGAACCCGTTTCAGGCACTTCCGAGGCAAAGACTATATTATAAAATCTCTGTATCAACTCTGCCACACCTTCCATGTTATTTCCACATTATCTTAAAAAGACAACGCGCCTCACCACTTTTATTCACTTTCCCCTTTTATTTCATCGGACATGCTACGTTCTATAATCCATCTTTTCATACTCTTCCTCGACGCCATGGCACTCCAACTCCGCACTCATGGGTACCCGTCTCTGGAAAAAGGCAAAGCCAAAACATGGTCGCAGTGTCCAACACCGCTAACATTGACTATTCTGTAAACATCACGCTCGGAGGGTATGTCAATTTTCAAGTTCCATTACATAGCTAATACCCAGCATTGCATAGGGAGATATTCGATGTACTGATTGGCACTGGAAGGTGCGAATTGGCTAGGACTCATGCCGTCAGCAAGTGTTAACTAACTCAGTGTATCCTCTAGTGCCGATTTATAGGTATATAAACCCTAACCCAAAGCCAAGGGTTTGGGATTCAACGCGGGGATAACCTATGCTAGTAATATTGGAGACCTGCCTGGGTTATACATTGACAGAATGAACGCTCATAGTCCTGCATTTATTTTCTAAGACCCGTAAGATCAGCAGAGATGCAATTCCAAGGGTTTACAGTACAGAATCAAAAATTCAGTGCGTGGTATCGTTCGTTTATATTACTCCCAAATTTACCTGAACTCCACCGCCACGCACAATACCGCCACCTCCAATGCATCTCTCACATTCCTCGACAATGTCTTTCGTCAAAACACTTCATCACAAAATTTCACGACCATCGAACTCTCAAGGATCGAAAATAATGGCATAGAAGTCGACGGCATCTTAAGTATCGCAACCGTCAGCCCTGAGTTCGAAGGGATCAGCTCACAGTCTAAATTGTCTGTTGTCATTGCGTTAAATAATGCAAACCAGCACTGGACGACTTTGCTCGACAGTATAATCGGTCTGTACGGGAAACTTATCCCCCTACCTACCATAAAGGGTACACCTCCCGGCAAGCTTAGTGCGATATATGATACCTGCTCCTTTGATTATTATCGATAATATATACAGCGGCATCCCCGGAGCAATGTATAGTGCGGGTGACGAACGATGGGTTCTTCCGTGCGGGGAAGAGGTTAATGTGACATTCATCGTCGGTGGAAAAAACTATCCGGTTCATCCGTTCGATGCTGCATTAAATGTCCCAGGGGCAAACCTCGGTCCTAGTCTTTGTATCGGAGCTGTAAGTACTTCATCTCCATTAGGTATTAATATCTTATACCCACACTCTTATTTCAAGTTCCAAAACAATACCCCATCACTTCCCGGTGATATGATCCTCAGAATGGCATTCCGTGCGTCGTTTCTCCTTTTTACCACTTAGTACACTGTCTTATCCCTTCTTAATCTTAGTCCGCAATGTCTACACGCTCCTTAACTACGGTGATTTTATCCTAGGCAATCCGAATAATCAAGGTGCTCCGTTCGTGTAGCTCTTGTCAGCTACGGATCCTGCAACGGCACGCTTGGAGTTCGTGCAAACTCGCCTCGGAGGGATCGATACCACGGGATCCCAACCCCGTCCTTGTCCGAGTCATTATTTGTTCGCCGACAACTCTCGGACCAGCTCCAGTGGCGGCAAGACTTTCATCCAGAATAATTGGCCGTGTTTCGTTATTGGAGGCGTTACACTTCTGATGATCATTAATTTGGGATGTGTGTGGTCGAGTGTGCGGAGATCGAGGAGAATGAAGTCGACCTATTCGGCGAGTGAGTTAATTGAGGAGTCTTTCAATAATACAGGATCTTATAAACCGTTCCTTAATTCTGGGGAGGATATGGGTAAAGGAGGGGCTTATTCGGATCAGACTACTGCTGAGTTGATCCAGCCATGTCACGCGAGTGGGTACGGTGATGGTGCTCGAGACTATGTGAACTCATATGCCTGAGGAGTAATTAGCATACTTTCTCAATTATTTTATATACATTTCATTTTATCTGTTGTTTGGATAAGCATAAAGACTTGCCTACATGTATCATTTATTTGTTTTGTATAAGGTCCTGTAGCGGAAATGCTATACTGCTACCTATGACTAATGTTATGCCAATAACATAATCCATATCTTATCAACACTGAATAAGTGGATGCTACAATGAATATTAGGAAGTGTAAGTGACACCCATCTGGTGCCCCCTACTGCCACATGAGCATACAGCATATCACAGGAAGCACTGAGGGATTTTCTGCTGAAAAAAAAACATTAAGAAAACCCTAGAAGTCAACCCCATTTCTTCAGTGTTTTCCCAAACATCGAAGGAAAACCAAAGAAAGTCAACATTTATTAAACTTTTAACATGATTCATGGGAAAATACTGAAGAAATGTGGTGCATTTTTAATGTTTTCCTAGTGTTTCCTCTAGGAAAACCCCTCAATGCCTCCAGTGTATGGTATCTTGTGTGTATGCTAGGGATGTCATATGGCACCTACCATGGTTGGGCACTTGTGGCGTTTGAGCTCCTTAAAGACAAGCAAAGGCTATTTAAACCTCTATGCTGATGACAAGTGCGTTTTGAGGTATATTGCAGCATATTGAAGCTATAAGCATCTCGTCGCCACTGCTGACGCCTGAAGGCGACACAATGTTTTGATTGGCGTGTTCACAAGGGCCCACCACTTACTCCTTTCGAACGAAACTGATGTAACCCCAAGCGCCGCTCAGTTAAAATTCTCTTTTCTTCGTTTTCTTCGAATATGTCTGCTAATTCAGTACATGGAGTTTCGAAATGAGACTACGATATCGTAGGAATCGCATCTGATCTTCGTTTGTTGACCAAAGACATTCACTTGACACACAAGTATTGTGTGCAACTTTCAAGACGATTTCAAGATAATCTGCAGATTGAAACATAAAACAATGGAAGATATATCCAGTATATTTGAATATCCTTGGAACCCCAGCTCTCATCGATGGTGGAAGTGATAACTCGAACAACCATTGCCTTATGGTCTACCACATAAACTTAACAACAATGCGTTCAAACTCAAAAGCGACATCTATGAACCTTTCTAGGTGACGATCACCGAAGCTTTCTCCAAAGTGCCAAAATTTGGTGCAATTTCTCAATTGATCTCACACTATCCAATGACTTGGCAGTGATTCTGACAAGATATACCACTGTTCAAGATCCAGATTCGAATCACAGACGTAAAAATACAATTGTGTAACAAATACCCCCGTTGAAATCACCAATCAATTAGGAGCTACACAAGAAAGAGGACGCAATATCGTTGAAGCCTGGAAGGGTGTCGTGGTGCTTAGTGAAGCCAAAGGAGTCGCCTTGGCATCCGAGATCCCTACAGAGTAAAGTGAAGGTGAGTCTCAACCAGTTAAATGGCAAAGAAAGCTACGTACTCGAAAAGATCACAGTTATGTCCGGCACCAACAGGATCGAGGCTGGAGACTTCGTCGTTCAACGCATTGCCGAAATTGACACATACGTTATTGCTGTAGCTGATGTCCTTGCAGGTTCCCGACAAATTCTCATCGGTACAAAACCTGATAGTACCACCTGCGATCTGTAAGATATCGAGTAAGATGCGCTTATGAAAGAAACGAAATAATAGAGGGCATTTACAGCAACAGTGCTGAGGGCAGCAAGAGTAATAATAACAGCGGAGAGCTTGAACATTGTTCGAGAGACTGCTTGTGGGGATAGAACTGTTTTCTGTTCTGATTTTTGGTGGGGCCGTATACGTGCTTTTATATCGTTTTCAAGACTTATTCGATTTTTTTCTGAAGTCAGATCAAAGCGACCGAGATTCCGGGTCGAAGATTGGCTGACCGTCTGCATACCTTGAGACTTGGTCTCTTCACCAACTCCGACGGTGGCAAAGACAGGAAGACGTCGTCGAACTATCACGGGACGCTAGAACGATAGGATGCGATTGCTAAGACTTTGCGGTGGCCCTGGGATTATCACGGACTCAATGTGTGCTATAATTAGTACAACAGCTTAATTGAGTTTTCATCGAGAAGCTTGATCCTGTCAAGCTTTGTTTACTATGCTTGCCGCTTAGACTTCTTGGACGGAATCAACGGCTTGTAGAGTGCATGCTCAGACAGGTACGCGAGGAGGAATCCGTCGCATAGCTGTTCGGTTTTCTGCGGTCATCAGATCGTTAACGAACGTCTTGACTTTGACGGTTGGTTATTCATGAGTTCCACACTCTCATGCGGCTACGAGCAGCCTAAACCGATGTAACACCGAGCAAGGCTGGTATTTCACCTTTGTTATTAGGGCCATTGGTTGCCTAATATTGGGGGTTCGTGCCGAAAAGCAAGGTATAAACAGAGCATGCAGCAAGTTAGGGCTTCCTTCAGTTACGATTATAAGCTGGGGTGTAGCTGACTTTCAAGCTTAATGGAAAGGCCCCATCAGAAATCCTGCCAAGGATTCCTGCACTAATCCCAATGCGCCTACCGACATTATTCAGCTGAACGGCAAGTAAATCACTACAAATACATGACCCAAAGCATGGAATATACTCACGCAAGGGCTGTAGTATGCGGCATCTGGCCTTACAATGACACACTCATTATAGTCGAGCAACGGAGAGACAAGAACTGTTCGGCGCTTCAACCTGTGTGGAACCCTCATCGTTGAATTTAGGGAGTATCTTAGATTCTTTGATGGTCGTCCCTCCGCAAGTGAGCACAGGAGATGTGATTGAATTTGAACAGGAGACGCGTTAGTGCCACCATGGTTCATACGTTCCTGAATTAGAACTTAAACGGTACAGTCTCCAGTACCAGTACTCTCTCCCGCATGCTTCACGTCTCCATATGCCCTGTAGTTTAGTACATGGTTGCTCAGTCCTTTCAATTATTCAATTCCTCTACGTAGTAGAGCTCAGACTACATCTCGCCCTTGACAATGTGGTCTATGTCCGCTCCAGAAATGACACTCCCTAGCGTAGTACCTACTTGGAAATGTACTAGATGGTTATCATAAGTACCTAGCGGTGGGGGGACTTTTGCATTCGATTTTGTTGGCTCACTTGACCCGATGCTAAAATACCCGAATATCATGAAACTGATTCAGAAATTAAGTGAGACATACGCGCGGGATAATATCAATAGGGACTAGCATAATTTCCGCTCTATGCCAAGTATAATATTCAGGGGCAGCTGCAGCACACTAAGAGGAAGAAGACCTTCATAAGCAGTGAAGATTAGATCACTATGAAGGGTATTGTTCCCGTACGCGAAGATTATTTTTTTGGGTTATTGTTCATTTGAATATGTTTTGGCCTGTAGATAATTATATTCAGTTGGTCACATTAGTATTACGTTTCTTTCCTACCAGCTTTGTCAGAGACTCTCACGCCCTTGTTCATCACGACGAGGCATTGGCAACGATTCGGGCAACAGCGACCGTCCTTGCTGAGGTGCTTATCAAAGGAAACTCTTGAACGTATCATCGTGGGTTTAGAAAGCCTGCAGGATCTACTTCATCCTGCATTATCTCTCCTTGATAGAACTGTTGGAATATACAAATAAACTACAGAGCAGGCCGTCGCAAGCGCGGCAGAACGGTTCCTCTTTGAAGTACCTGTATCCTTAAGCACAGTATATTAGTGAAACTGCAACCTTCCCTTTGAAACACCGCAAGTCTTGCTGAGGTATATGAGCAATATTTCAATATGACAACAATTCTGGCCATGAATTATGCCATCATTATACTATACATCCCCTTGTTCAGTTATTAGACAGGTTTAGCAACAGCCACAGCGCCACCTGTGGCTCAAGCTGACCAATAGGAAGGCTGGATTAGCCACAGGTGGCGCTGTGGCTTTTTGCTAAAGCTCTCTATTATACAGCTTGTAAAATGAATCCTCCCATAATAAATTATCCCTATTAATTTCATTATATGAGAGTTGTCATTCCATACTATCACCAGACTGGAAGTGGCGCACCAAACAGGAAGCTGCACACCCCCTTAGAAAAACTAACACTTCAAATAATTGTCAAAGTAAGGATGGGTGAATTTTTCATTGATTTATTATGTAATTTTCCAAAAGAGATCATATCACCAATAGCACCCATTGGTCCTTGGACAGAAAGTGGTGCATGCACCACCTCCTGTTGGATGATAGTATTCAGCCCTCCACTCTACTTCACGTTTTGGACTCCATTATATTCCGCTTCACTTCACATCATTATTATATTTATTTCTTGGCTTCTGATGATATTCGTTTTACCACATGCTTTTCTTTTCTTATCAGTTTTATCTTTATCTGCCCAGCAATCACTTCTCCATTTATTCAACCCTACTGATGTTTCCTTATATGGTATCACCTAGCTTCTTTCTATAAATTGTCAAATGCATGTATGTATTCCTCAGTCTGAAATCAACTTTGATACACCCTTGCTTCTATCACATCTGATCACCAACTCTATTCTCATCTCTCACTACAGTGAACTGCTGTCCATCCAAGCAACCATCCTCTGGCTGGCCCCACTTGTGACTCATAATCCAGCCTCTGAAATTAGGGACAGCTGCATATGTTCAAGGTGGTGCAACACATAAGTTGAAACCAAGTCCCTTCTGCTATAATTGTTCTGGATTCCGAGACTAACAGCGATGTAACCTGGTCATAACAGTTAAATTGGTCTCCAGAGCCTCTATGCAGATCCATCCTAATCAGGGGTCCTGCACCTCAGCCTCTGTTCTCATCAGTTGTGTTTTGAAGACTGGTTCAGGGTGACTCGTGATTAAAGAAGAGAAATTTGAGTGTGTTGCTACAATTGCACCAGTAACTTGTAACAGCAATGTTTCTGAATACACTTTGGAGTCCAGTTCTTTGAGAGGAGCTTTTATACTGTAAGGGCAACCCTCAGAGTCCAGAGGACCTCACACAGGAATCTAGGGGGAAATCCAAAGGTATATAAACATAATACATACAACAGAATGTAAACATACCTAGCAGAGGGGAGATCCAAAGATAAAAGCTCAAGGATGTCTCTGCTAGGGGAATCCAATAAATACATGATGCCCCAGGCACAGATAGGAACAAGATAACATCAACCATGTGGAACCCAAGAAACCTAAGCCAATACCACCCCTAGCCACCATCTCAGCTATCTGCCTACTCGGACTCCATCCACTTCCACCATCACCCCCAACCCTTCTTACCAAACTCCGGCCACAGCAGTCATCACACATGAGCATCAATCAGTCCTAAGGACACCCGGAGCTCTGAAAGCCAAGGCACAGAACGGAGACCAGTGTTCCCTGACAGCATCTGTCCAACAAGGGAATGTCCCCTGACAGGTTGAGTATAATTAGCACCCAATACAGTGTGAATGGAAAATCCAGCGAGAAGCAAGACCTGAACGGAAAATCACGGACCACGAAGTAGACAACCGCTGGATCAAGGTTATGAGTCAACGAATTCACATGGACATTCTTTGTACAGACCTCTTGAGGTATAAAAAGAAAGCCACACCGCTTTCTACTGTACAATTGACTTGGGGAAAAATACTCAAACAAGAAAGAATTCGTGGTCTGCGTCCAAAGGATATAGCCGGGTTTTTAGTGGGTATGAAGGTCTGGAAGCCTCCATAGGCACATACCATCCTTCGAGCCCCACACAAAAGGTACCAAAGGTACCTCAGTGCGTAACAGCATTTTCCCGGTCTGGAGACACTATGACCATATGCCACTTTTTCTTTCTTCCTATATATGCTTCTCATAAAAACCCACTGGTGAACACCAGGTATACAAGCAGAATCCTAAAGGGTGGCAAGGCTACCTATTTCTGATTTGCAATTGCTCCATAAAAAAAAAAAAATTAGCACCCAATTTGCAGCCTCCAGATCATCTCCTCAATCCCTTTACTGCACAGACTCCTGAGGTGAGTCAATCTTGTCAGCTTATCTGCAGTATAATGCTGCTTTTGCATTTACATCACTGGGCTGTAAATTGAATGCAGCTATGTTCCAAAAAAATCCAGGTGTCTTTTCCTTTCAGATTGATGACAAACTCTATCACTGTCATGGATCTCTCTTGCCTGATGAAGATGCCAGGGCAAGCTATGCTCAGCTCTACTTCTTTGACCCAAATTTGGCTCTTGATCAGTGTATGAGCAACAATCAAGGCACTGATAGACAGGTGATGGCATGGATCCAAGGCATTTTGCAACAGTGCAACCCATTCATTGGGATTTACTGGACAGCCAGAAAGATCTTGAATTCTGAAGCAAATCAACCTGAATTTCTTTTGGTTTGGATTCATTTTGATCCAACGGTGGATCAGTGTCATTACAATGCTCCTACTGCCAATGAAATTGCAGCAGTGCTTTCAGGCCTGGGGATAAATGGCATGGTGGGAGGAATATCATTATACATTTGAGAGGTGGTAGACTCTGGAGAATTTCATATGGGTCTCCAGGCCATATACCTCTACATTATACATTGCTGTATCCCAATGCTGATCTAAGGTGGTATTGGGATATGCAGCTCCAGGGAAGCAAAAGGCTGAGGATGATGGTGGAAAGCCAGACAAGGATGAACATTTGACGGCCCACAAATATCATGCATATTGCATCCATTATTGTGAGCAGGATAACAGATTGCTCTTTGTGGGAGGAAGACTATTTCAGTAGTATTTGGTGGAGCAAGCATGTCTTGAGTTCTTCAGGTAGAGGTGTACAGTGGTTTGGCTGATGCTGTTGGATGGGGTGGATCACTGCAGGAAATAAGCCAGTGTTTGGTATTGCCTTCATCTCACATTGGCAATCCACAGCAAATGCAGCAGTTATACCAGGATTCTATGGCCATCTCTCAAGCTCATGTTAAGCCCAACTTCTTGACTACAATGACTGCAAACCCCAAGTGGAAAGAAATCACAGATGAGTTGCTACCGGGGCAGACTGCCTCAGATCAACCTATCTATAATGCTGTTTCCCCTAGGTACTTGGGGTGTTGGAATAGCAAACATGCAGAGTGTGTTTACTGTCCCTGAGTATCCAGCCTTGAATGGCTGCTCATTCCTTATTTCATAACCATCATATCACTGTTGAAAATGCTTTGAGGCAAATGAAGAGGGAACATTATCAAGCCAAAAACTTCTGTAAACATTCCAACAAAACCAAGAATTTCAGAAAGCCACCTCCACTTAGAAGAACGAATTGAACATTGTCAAGCCAAAAACTTCTGTAAACATTCCAACAAAACCAAGAATTTCAGAAAGCCACTTCCACCTAGAAGAACCAATTCAAGTATGACACAATCCATTTCAACCTCTATTATTCCAGACATTGATAATATATCACAGGACAGGATCCAGATTCTATCCATAAAAGTAACTAGAATAAACTGACATGAGAAATTCAGTCACCAGCCAAGTGAGTGAAGATGAGGAGCCAGAAGTTGTAAGTAGAAATCTATCCAATGAATGAGTTTAATATTTGAGTACACTTTGACCACAAGATAGCTATCTCTCATCTTTTTAATGTTAGCAAACTTAGTGTAAACTACTCCTTTGCCTCCTAAGCCAAATTGACTACTTTTGTTCAAAAACTGAGAAAGTATGAATTTCCCAAGGAATCACTAATAGATGTGAAAAATGGTAAGTGTATCATATCTGATAGCTAGTGGCCAAAATAGACCCTCCCATTGAGATACCTTGTTTTCCCTCTCCTGGTCATTTTCAAAAATTCATACCTCAAAAACGGAACTGTGACATTTGACAAAAGGTGGCTTAAATTCACCATTTAACAGCCTCTATCACATATCTAAAAACCAGACCAAACAGTTTAGCCCTCTCAGAATTATCTATTCTCTCCGGCCTATAGAATAAACCCTGACAAAGCTTGCAAGACACGTACGGCTCTTGGAGGGATTTCTATGAGGTCTCCGAATAACGCAATATCCCCAGCATCACCTTGTAGGTTTTAGTCCTTTTGTAAAAGTACTATCCCTGAACCGTTGTCGGTGGGCAGTGTGTTTTCAGCGAGGAACTGCAGCAACGCCGCTCGTCCCCCGTGCATGATCCCACTCACGCACCCCAGTGACACCAAAATCAGCGGCATCTGGCACAGGCGGGGCAATATTGTCAGGTGGATCGTCTTGCCTTTCTCTCCTCGTCGACATTCATGGTCGGTGTATACTGTACCTTCCAGCTGCACTGGCAAGCGAGCCGGTGAATCTGATAGCTAGGACAGGTCGAACTTGCCAGACACCAGCTTCGCCCAGGTACAATTGTGAAAGATTGTTTGATCTTGGCCCCTTGCATCTTCACTGCAATGAACAACTTGATGATGATATATGTAACCATGGGCTCTCTGGTCTCCTCATGCTTTCTGCCAGAGCTGTATGTCGACCGCGATGCCATCTCGACCGCTGGTTTTCATAGACTGATTGACTTTCACCATCTCGGTCTCTGAGGACTCCGGTTATTAGCCTCAGTTTCGATTTGGCAACGTTTCATGTGGCTGCAATGCCGTACCATAGAAACAACTTGAACACTTGTATCAAAGGACCAAGCCTCTCCCAGGCCAAATTGCAAATTGCAATTGGTATCATTCATCAAGCTCAGTCAAACATGTGCGTGTGTGAATACATGCTTGATATGAAATACAAGTAATACAAGTGACGATTACATTCTTGGACTACCTGTCAGTAATAGTACAGTTTCGATTCTGGGAATCACAATGCCAGGGAGCAAGACAATGAGCGTGGCAGAACTCTCAGTATGAAGGACCTAGAATGACCCTGTGTTCCTCATTCAGCGAACTAGTTCCCCCTTCCAGTGACGGCATTAAACGCGCGAGTGATGATATTCGCTTTCTTCTCTCTGGCCTTCTTCAACACCTCCAGCTTTTGCTTCATCGTATTCAAGCTTTCTTGCACTTTGTTCAATGTCACTTCATCGACGTTCTTCTCCTTCAACGCCTCATAATTCTGCTCCAACATGACAACCGCCTTCTCAACCTGACCGGAGAAGCTGCCCGACAAGGACAGGTTCGAATATTCCTCTGCAAGTCTCCCTAGCTCGGCCGTGTTGCTATCGATCGTGTCTGACATTGTCTTGAGCACCCGCTCGGCCATTGCCTTGAGATGCTCTTTCTCCTCCTTTGCAGACTTGGCGTTGTTGAACTTCTTCTTCATCTCCTCATCAACAATCTTCTCTTGCCTCTTCTCCTTCTCCCACATGACGTGAAAATGCTTGTGCTTGGTACGGTCATGGCCACAGCCTTGCCGCACGCATGTATCGCCACCTGAGGGCCACATCGCCGCACAGCCCTTGAGACCTTGCGGATCGAGGGTGAAATCGAGTTGACAGTCGATGTGACAGTTCGAGTAACATTGAGGGACAGAACACAGAGTATTGTGGGTCTTGGTGTCGTTCTGCACCCATTCCTCTCGATTAGCAATGGTCTCAAAGTCCTTGAAAATGGACATATTCTAACAGAAACATCAATGTACTGTCACGACGCAAGATGATAGCCGCAGGGCTTACCGACTTGGCTTTCTCGGTCTCATTGGCGATCTTCTGAAGCTCGTTCCTCTTGCCTGCGAGCTGGTCCGTGCTGGCGAGAATGTTGCTGATCCTCGTTTCGATGCGTTGCGACTGATCGTAGAGTGACATAATGTCCTTGGTTGGCTGAGGAACGCAGCCATCCAGCCAGTCGAACAAGCGGACAAGCATTTCAAGAGCCTTAGCTTCTCCAGAGTTCACAGTTGCGCGCATCTCCTTCCGGAGCTGAGAAGTGGTGTTAGGCTTGTTCTTCAGCTCGAGGTATTTCTTGCGAAGGGCAAGGGGATTATCGAGCCGGAACTGCGGGGCGTGCTTCAGAACCTCAGGGATAGTGTCCTGTGCAAAGTTCCAAGAAAGAGGGTTGGGTACATTAGTGAACATGAACGCAATGTTATCGGCGAGACTGCGAGGGAAGATGGAGGATAGAGTGGAAAGGGCATAGTCGGTGCCGACAGTGATACGAGGGACAGTACCATTGGCGAGGATGATGACACCGGTCACGGTAGTGATATTGTTAGCAATTTCGTTCGCAATCGATCTCTTATGTTTCTCATCCTGCTCGATGCCTCGGGTATCGGCAAGTCCAGGGGTATCCAGGATACGCACCTGTGTAGTTGTGGGCAAACGTTAGTTCAGAATCTCTAGAGGCAAATAGGAAAGCTCACAGTGTGACCATTCGCACTCTCAAGAATGTACGTTTTTGCAGAGTTGGTCTGGCTGTGCTTTCCGGAGCCGCCCGCTTCGTTACTTTCGTCGATGATATTGAATTTGTACTTGCTGATAGGGTTTCCAGCGATGACGTTGGCAATAAACTCGAGCACAGAGGACTTCCCGACTCCAGTCTCGCCCACGACAAAGATAGTGTAATCCAACTTGGGAACGTTCTTCTTGGTCTTAAGAAGTCCCTTCCTGAGGGATTCAACGTCACTACAGGGGGGAAAATGATTAGACATCATTGAGTTTTTAATGAAACTGACGAACTTGATTGTTGGCGCAACAGGAGTGTCGTCATCCGTCTCATCGTCGGTGCTGTCGTCGTCATTTGCAGCGGCCTTGAGCGGTTGCTTTGCCTTTGGGTCTTTGGGAGTAGGCTGAGGCGGCTGGGTATTGCCAGTGTTACCAGCAGCCGGGCTACATTCCAGCCATACTGTGAGCAATGACAGGTCACAACATGGGACTGCTCACCTTGTGGAGTCGGTGGAAGTGGACGTTGTCATCTCGTCAATACTGAAATTTGGGGGGTTGGAGTTTCGCAAAAGAAATATGAACTTTTATCCCTATTGTCCTATTTCTATCCGACAGATCTGTCAACTTCAGACGACACGAGGCAAATACACAGTCCAGGAAAGCGCGTGTATCCGTATCTTAGGTACCAATCATAGTTCTCGACGCCTGGTATGGAACAACGAGACTCAATTGCCGTCACCCATTTCCACATGACGACGTCGGAGAATTGGAGCATCATATACTCCGACTCGGACGCGAAGTCATACATCCTTACATGTCGCTTATCCATTGCATTCAAATCCTCGTTGTTTGTCCCACCGCTGGGTATTCTTAATTCAATAGAGGAGACTCCATATTGTGGTGCATGCTGCTCGATCTGATGTTCTCCTGGATAAACGCGTAAACACATACGTAAATGAACAGTTGACGTAGGATTTGAATAATATAATGAATCCGGAGGCATGTGTCTCCACATCTGTCCCCGCTTTTCTCTCTAAGCGATCGATTTACGATTTATCTGTGCTACCAAATGCGTACATGATCTTTGTCGCCCTCGCCTACTATTTATACGCCTCTTTAACTTCTCTAAAGGGCAGCACAACGCTTTTCACAACTTCATTAGGTACGGATAAGGTGACCTGATTGTTTTTCGTCTAACTCACTGCACATACAGCATAATGACATTCAAAGATACAGCTGGAGCACATCAAATCCAAGCGTTAGGACGTTCGAGCTATCTTGGACAACTGTACGACGCACGCACCAGCACTTTGCTCCCTGGCTTCCGCCTGTTCTCTGCAGAGCAGATTAAGAATAATTTCAACACGGTCAACGTCAACAAGTCGACTACCAGCCAGCACGAGGTTCGAAGCATTAACGACCGCAGTAGCTCGCTTAACGTATCTGCAGAGCTTGAGGTTACCATTCTCGGCGGCGCCATCACCATCGGAGGCTCGGGCTCGTACCTAAACAGCAAAGAGGACACGAGCGAGTCCATTACCGTATCTTGTGTTGCCAAGTACCGCACTGGACAACAGACCCTGGAGGTTAACGCTCTCCGCTCCGAAGCTCTGACTGGCGAGGAACTCGGAAAGACTGGAGCAACCCACTTCGTTACGAGCATCACTTATGGCGGCGATGTCATTGCTAGCCTTACCCAGCAGTCGAACAACAAAGTCGACAATACAGACATCAAGGGTTCTTTCAATCTTGAGGTCTTCAAGGGAATGGGCAAAGCCTTCGGTGCTAGTGGCAAGGCCGAGCTTACCATCGAGGAAAGGGAGAAGATTAACAGCTTCAACCTCAAAGTGGACTTCAGCGGCGATGTCAGTCTCAAGGGCGAGTCAATTCCCACCAACGCTGCCGACCTCCTTACCCTCTTCAAGAAGAGTGGTGATCTTGTCGGCGACGGCGTCCCGTGCGAGATCGATCTTCTCCCTCTCACCATGCTCCAGTCCGACATCCCTACCTATCGCGAGCTTGCTGTAAGCGAGTTAAAGCAGATAAGCCGTACCTACAACGATATCATCAAACTCGACAACAGTCGTATCTGGTTGAAGAATTCCGTCGAGCCAAAACAAGACCTCTTCCCCACTTTCTTCGATACTATCAGCGACCGCACCGTGGCCGTCTCTGAGCTCGTCCAAGAAGCGCGCAGTGAGCTCGCAGATTACTTGAAAGATTTCCGGGGCGGCACAATGACCCTCGCAAAGCCCGCTGACTTCAAGAATAGCATCGAGAGGAGGTTTGCTGAGGCTTGGAAGCAGTACCGAGCCGACCTTACCACTTGGAGGGACTACCTAGAACGCCTACGCGCCGCCGAGATAAACGCCTTCCCAGCTGTCAGTATAACTGAGCTAACGACAAAGATGAACCGTGCCGACAAGGCCCTCATCGCCGTTATCCTTGTCCCCGAGAAAGTCATGTATAACGACCTTCTCAATAACTATCGCACCCTTGCCGGCGACATTCGTCAGTGGCGCAAGTCCATCGAAGAACCTGCCAAAGGTACAGATGGCAAGCCAAAGGAGGGTGAGGCGCCCCCTCAGACAGAATACATGTCGATTTATGCAGATGAACAGAATGACGAGGCTCTCCACCGACTTGACGACTCATCCGGTTCTCTTAAGTCTGCGCTCGCGACCGCCCGGAAAACTTCCAACATCGCCTTCCTGACTTACGGCGTCGGGAAAGACAAACTCGGCAGCCTCGGATGGAACGTTCTAAACGAAGAAGGATGGGGTATCATCATCAACAAGGAGGAGAATTGGCGCTACATTGGGAACATCAAACGCAAGCTCCCCCACGGCAGTGGTGTGATGACCTTCATTGATGGGACGCGCTACAGTGGCGACTGGCTCAACGGACTGAGGGAAGGAGAGGGAGAGCTATTGGATAAGGACGGCAATACCGTTCCCAACAGCAAAGGTATCTATGTCCGAAATGGGCTCGTCAGCGATGGTGTCGTCATCTCCCTGACCGTGTACAACAAACTGCAAATCCCCATCGACAAGAGGTCTATCGTACTGAGGTCTACCGATTCTGCGCGCGCGCATGTGGAAAGGATTGGGAGAGCGATGGGTTGGAGCCTGAAGCAAGAGTTCAAGCTCCAAGTCGACGACGGGCATTCGTTGGTGGTTAACGGTGATATGATTGATCCTAGCGAGCCACCTAGCACTCAGAACCAGTTCTGGACCCTCAAGGCTGACACCAAGATCACTGCGACTCCTATCGGGGCTTATAATTAAACTCGTTCGTATGCTTCTTGTTAAACGGATATAGTTGAACGCATCAGTATTCTGTTCGAGAAACATAAGAGAGAAGCCTTACATTTTGATATCAATAGTGTATGTGTACGGGGCTGAGTAAATCACAATGGCATTGATTGATTTCCAGACGTCACCTTGAAGATATTCGTCACTTTATCATGCTGCCTAGCTCTGACTATTCTCGAAGCTCACATTGTCCGAGACCAATGCACAGGTCCCAATACTCGCTGCAACAGGACTGCGGACACTCCTGTATACCTAAGTCCGGCGATTTTTGTGATTTTCGGTCGTTCGGCACACTCGTTTTGAGCTGCGTTCGGCGCAATCCGGACTTGCAAATGCTGGCGGCGGCGTAGCTCAGGCTCTTTGCCGACGCTGATAACGCCGTCCAAACTCCTCCAATAGGCTATAGAATAGACTCCTGGAAATGCCGTTTCGCGGGCCGTTCTGGACCATATCGGCGGACTCAGGCGGACTTACAAACACAAAAAATCGGACCTGCGGCGGACTCCAGCGGACTTACAAACACCAAAAAATACCCCCTCATTCAGCGGACTCGCGGACTTAGGTACACAGGAGTGTCCGCAGTCCTGCTGCAACCCGTGAATTCCATCGTTGTGTCGAAACCACCACGTGGACCCTTTGATATTTCCTTAAAATTAGCCTTAGGTTGTGGATGAGCGGATAAGCAGAGCAATTGAGAGTTTTCCAAATGAGAGAAAATTAAGTGATGACGGTTGATTCGGGACTTCTCGAAGTGTGTTGGACATCATGGGAAGACAGGACCCGAGAGACGCGGCCCAAATTGAATATAAGGTTGCGTCACGTGACAATTTAAGCTCCGCAACGGACACTTTGAGAGGTTATTATTCCATGGTATAACGATAAAAATATATTCACGGTTGGTAAAATCTTCCAAGAGGCGGCTTACTTCTCTATTACGCCACTGGAGTTACTCCCTCTATTGCGTTCCAGAATTTCGGCTCCTTGGAATGAGTGAAGAAGTGTGTCCACTGGGATCTTCTGATTGGACGTTCCCTGATGCATGACGGCGGCCGAAACCGTCGATGAGCCAATCGAATTTGATTTCTCGCTTTGTGCAAGAGCGGCGACGCTCCTATGTCGCTATTTTTTTGATGTGCCATCGTCGCTAACCGTGGTGCTAGAAGGTCGCTCATAGGTCGCTCCGCAATAGAGTGTATTTGCTACCAATATATATTGGGGTTCAACATTAGGAACCAATTCAGTTCTAATTGAATCGACCCTGATATCCCGAATATATATTGGGAGCAAATACACTCTAATCCAAAGAGCCATCAGGTGGCGCTGTGTCGTTGTGGCGCTGTGCTGTGCCGTGGGTTGCTCAACGCATTTCTGACGTTGGCTCCAGTGACGCAGCCACGACACAGCCATGAGTGGGCAAACCTGTGGTGTCTAGGGTTCTGCTCTTCCCACAGTCCTCAACCAGTTTTCGGATCCAAAATTGTGAGGAGTTCTCCGGTGCTCTGCGGCGCCAACAGGGCGGCGCGGATACCTAGAGATGACCAGTTTGCCCAAATCTCTGGGGATGACCAGTCTGCCCATCTTTTTTCGAGGACTGTGATCCTCTTTGCAAATGGCTGTAATCAGAACCCAACCTATACTGATGGTTGTGGGGCCAACTCATCAAAGGACATGTCCTTTCCAAGTCAGGCGGAAACCGCAGCAAGACCACGTAGAAGCCACAGCAGCACAGCGTCAAAAGTGGTTCTCATCTGCATCAGAAGGCAGATAGACGTGTCTGTCCTCCAGACATCTCATATCACAATTATATTGTGTGGGAGCTAACAGTGTCCATATGAGACGAAGCACATTACTATAACTCTATATCTGTTATCCCTGTTGCAAGATTGTGGATTTCAGCCGATGTTGCTTCAGAGTTCAACGAAAAGGCAGGGGAGAATACTAGGACCTTTATTATATGATGTACGTACTTAGTACAATTGTAAGGACAGCGTTGTGATTGGTCGGGGAAGGAATTGGCGAGAAGCATGTGTCTGTTACGTCAGTGACCCGCGTCATGAGCGTCAATGTTGTGTCTACGTCCGAGCAGCCGATCCAACGTCCCCACCTGCAGACGTTGACACTCGACAGCACCACCCCAACCCTCAAGCCATGGCGAGGCCATTCCGCAGATCAAGAAGCCGCCCTCAAACTGCATGTGGGACGTAATGGACATCGCTATCGAGCCCGTCGTCTCCGACCGCCAAATTCGCTGGGGGATAATCCTCTCCGTCATTGAGTTCAAGCTCAAGGAGATCGTGCGTTCGCATCCACATCCATCCTCCATTATACCTCGCTAACGATGTGCTCTAGATCCAAGAATCCGTCGTCCTCCCCTACATGGACGACGTCCCCTTCTTCGACACCACCGCGCGCGAAATTCGCGGTGGGATCTTCGTCTCCGCCTTTGCGCACCCGACGACGCTAAGCACGACCGTCACGACGCTCGAGAAGAGCACGACTAGAAGACGAAACGACCGTTACCGTCGACGAGCCTTTTAAGCATCCCTAACACGCGTTCAGCGACGCCGAGAGCGACTGTGGAGGCTTGTTAGGGAAGGGGCACGGCAATATTAGGAAGAGGAGAACGTGGTTTAGGAAGCGGGAGGATGAGGTGACGCCGCGGACGTTGATTGACACGACGTCGAGTGTAGGGGAGGAGATAGCGGCTAACAAGAGTAGCGATGTTAGCGTCAGCCTCAGTGACGACGTCCCTCCTCACGAAGAACCCGACTCAACCTCGCAGCGCCAACCCCGCCGCCGCACCGTCTCCAAGCCGTCGCCTTCAACCCCGACCTCCGCCTCAGCATACACGCAAGACACGATCCGCTCCATGTTCTCCTCCTCAAGCGCCCCCAATCGCAAGACAAACCCCCCCAGCACAACCTCCAGCACCCCCTCCACCATCTCCTCCCGCCCCTCTTCGTGCTCCACCGATACCTCTTCCAACGCGAGCTCCTCGAGTAAGGGTAAGGATAAGGATAAAGACAAAGACAAAGACGGCGCACCCTCGACGTTCCTCGCGACCGTCAAGTCCCGCGGGGCAGTTGTGGCCGCCGCCGTGGAGAAACAGCCCGCGTTCAAGCAGGCGATGCGCAAGTGGGGCGTGGACGTGAATTGGGCAAGGGATTTGAGGAAGAGGATAAGGATGGGAATAAGTATAAGGATGGCAGGGATAAAGATGGGAAGGGTGGCAGTGGTGATAAGCGTGATAAGCGTGCAAATAAGGGCGGGACGGATAGGTAAAGGAGAGAAGACGACTGGGAGGGCGAGTCATAGCGTGGTGGGATGAGTAGGGGGAGTTATAGGGATGTTAGGCGGGAACGCGAACAAACTCAATCCCAATCCCAAGACCGCACCCCACGCATCGGCATCCCCTCCTCCTCCTCCTCCTCCAGGGAAACGGCCTAGGACGTCGATATACATATCTGCGTGAACGGTAGATCATGTCGCTGATATGTCGTTCTCGATAACTCTTAGACTAGTGTGCCGCAGAGCTGAGTCGTTTTTTACAGCTCATCCATTCTTGATGACATAGCAGCAATGGATGCACTAGGAGCCTAGGAACCACCCGCGTTCAACCAATCTCGCGTCGTGGTATTCATCGTTTCCCGTTCCCTTCGGATATCAGGCATATGACGGGTTCCAGCTTACTAGATTGATACATGTGTTATAGGAATGGAAGACGCTCATACAATGATAATATGATTTTGGAAGACAAACCTTCATATGTGCTACCACAGCTTCATCCTCAAATTGTCTATCTCAGTGTTTTTGCCTTCCAGCTTCTTAGGTTGACCCGCTCAACAACTCTCAACCTGTAGCCTTCACGAAATTGGATTCTTTCGGGGTCTTAATAGTCTAAATATGATGTGGATCTTCGGGCAGCGCAACGAGCCATGTATTTAATATTCCGTACATTTCTTCTGCAGGAACATTGTAACACGATATAAACTTACAATTATTAGATCAGCTCTGGTCTTTCAGATGTCTCCTACCTGAATGACAGTTTACGGATACTCAACTGAAGCCCCTTCAAACGAAAACTTCTCCACCGAATACGGGCATAATTTCCAGCAAATTGCAGATACTTTTCGCGAGAGATAAAAAGGCTCGCTTCCCTTTTTATGAATAGTACTACTTATTGTATTACGGCGCTTCTTTCGCCACTGTTATGGCCGAAACTGAAACCGCTGTCGCTATCGGAAACAAGCCCTTCCAGGGATGACCTTAGGCTATTCTTCATTGAGCGTGAGATTCATGAATTTGACAGGTTGACCCTTCCAAATATATCTGGGCAATCGGGGAAATTTTCAATTTCAGCAAGGAGAGGAAACGACCAATCCACCAACAGATGAGGAACAACAAGAATACATTATTGTAACTTTCCCGGGTGTTATAAACCGACAATGATTATCGCAACTTAATGGTGCAGCAATACCTTATAATAATTACGAAAGGGATAACCGGTGACAAGTATTTGATCCATTGCAGGAAATCTGATTATTGTCAGGCCACGAGGAAAATTGGCAAATGCTACAAAGGTTATATAGCGTCCATAGACACCGTAGCCTCTATAATATATGTACACTATGGTTGTCTCCATAGCTTTCATAGAAGTCATTCCATTTTGTGCTAGCATAGCAGCTGCAGGTACTACAGATGTCTATGCAGTGAATTATAGAACCTATAGTCTCAGTAGGCATGCCTAGTACCATATTAATGGTCATTTTTATTCATTAAATACGATTATTACTATGCATAATAATGCAATACTTTAGCCAATAATCAAGATATATATTTCGTATTTAAATACATGAATTAGTTCTAGTAATTGGTAACTGCGGTGGTTAGCATACAAAGCATGGGAGGATTAGAAAGGAAGGAGAATAGAGCAAAGGTTTTGAAGCTTAGTATCTATTGGTATAGCACATATCTGTTCATAGAAAGGAAGGCTGTTTAGAGCAGCTCCATAAACATTTGGAAGAGATAGACATACCCCAAAATACATCGCCGTGTTGCCATGCTATCTCCCTCCATCGTCCTCAATCCCTCATCCTGGTGTCATAAGCCAGCTGAATCGCCATATGATTAGCTGGAAAATATGACTGTCGGCAGTTGTGAGGTACCTACCTAAGGGTGACAAGCTCTCCTGGGAATCTGCCTTCAATGCTGGCTCTTCCAAACCATGATGAACCACTGAAGCCTAGACATAATGACCCCACAGTTCCCGTGGATGAATTAGTCTGAAGGTGACCAACCAAGAGATAAAACTGATGTAGACTCACCGATGACGAGGAGACTTAACTCCTTTCCTTGACTAACTAGTTCCTGTGGTAACTTCAATGTATTACATAGGGAGGATAGGAGAATAAGCACATGTACCTTGGTTCATGGTAAAGATGTTTCAAACTGGCAGATGCATGCAGCTGAGGGAGTGGGGAGAGGATGTCATGCTGAAACGAAGCAAAGTTGCGACGAGGGACCTGGCGCTCATAATTGTTCAAACCAGCAGAGTTAGTTTACAAATCAGCAGCGAGAGCTAGCAGAGATAGCAAGACAATATTTACATAGACATTTGCTAGCTTGTGTAGTACTACAGAAAAATTAGATGCCATTGCCCATTTTCCTGATGGAACCTGCCCTAACCATGCTTTGGAGGGACGTGCCGAATCCCATCATCCTGTTTTTCCTGCTAAAGGCTTGGGAGGAGGATGTTTGGGTAAGTAATATTTCTTATAATTTATATAGCATATTAACGCATAATGCACATTAGGAGGAGGGGCCGGCGGGATTCTCCCAGAGTCTTCGACCATCTGACTGAGAGGCTTTTCATCCCCATGCTTGGCGTTTTAGGTCTCTCGAATGGATTGAGAACACTGAATCTGATGATTCAATAATTGGTTGCGATCATTTGATCGAAATTACTCGTGTTCGACCGCGGCTCGCTCTCCTTCCCTCGCTCCGCCGCCTCGCCGTAAACGCGGAGAATATGGATTATATAGTCCTCTTTGTGCATCCCGCTCTAGAAGAGCTGGAAATGGAATTTATCCCTTCGTACTTATCCTCTTTAGCGGACATTAACAATCTTCTACCACTTATTCCTGCCATGGCGCCGGGCCTTCAAGTACTGGATATTAACTGTCCGTTCTCAGCACGTTGCCCAAGTTTGGACGGTTTACTATGTATGAGCATGGGGGTTCTGTCAACAACTTGTTTGAATTCTCCTTTGCTCTCCACAAGCATAGCTTCCCAGTTCTTTCTCACATTAATCTTGAAATGGATTTCCCGGTGGTAACAATATCCTAATGAGCCGTGGCAGTGCCCGGCATATACGGTTCCATGGAATTATCCAAAATGCACATTGGCTTCGAAAGGACAGTTTAACTATCAGCTGTGCCTTCTTTGGAAACCATAAATGGGCGCTTAAATTTGTGTCAATTGGCATGAATTTAAGTGCCCAAAGTCAACTCTAGAATATGTCTGATTATGGGTAAAAAAAAATTGCTCCAAATGTGCACAGAATGGAATGTGCACATTTGGTTTGCAACCACAGAGGATTGAAATATTGAGGTCATGGTCATGGTTGTAAGGTAAGGAAGGCGACACACATCATCAATGCCGAGCGATGCCGGGATCCACGGGAGCGGCTGAATTAGGAAAAGTAAAGATATAGTAAATGAAAGGCTTACCCTAAATTACTATAAATATTTAAGTATATTCTTTTATATGATATCTATCTTCCACAGAAGATCGATAGTGATTGGGGGTGTGAGGAAGGACGCTAGAGACCATGCAGGAGTTTGCATGTTCAGATTGTGACTGTGGGAATGTTCAGACATAGCCCAAATCAAAGCGTGGGACAATCCAGCACGAAAACGGGTGTCGATATCAAAAGGACGGTTTCACCATCAGTCGTACCTCCTTCCGGAACCGTAATTCACTCGCTAAACCGTGGTCTGTTGGCTACGTTTTTTCTCAAAACCCAGCCTGCTGCGCATGAAGACTATAGCTGGAGAATCTTCGGCACATCCGTAATCCTGTCGACATCAGTAAACTCGGTTTGATGTCCCGGCCGATCCTGAGTGATCCGGGAACACTGTCTATTCATTTGGGGCGTTTCAGACGCCCTGGACAGCGCTGGATCGGCTCGGACACGCGGGAACACTGCACCCAGTTTACTGATGGAGAGTCTCGCCTTTATGGCGAACCGTCGCCCTGGAGACGCCCCAACTGTGGAAGATAACCATCTTTAGAAGTTATACCAAGAAACATTGTTCATGGTTTCAGAGGTTCTTGAATTACTCGAGAAACCCTCTTCCTGGAATCATTATTTCTCCCGATAAGCGTAGAAGTCATATCCGTACGAATGGGGTAGGATTACTATCGATTTTACGTCCACACCAAGGTCGTTTCCGTCGTTGACTTTTATCAGTCCGACCAACGAAGAAATACTCCACATTATGCCTTTGAAGAGAATCAGCGAATTCCCCTTTCCTCTCTAAAAGCTCTGGGATTGTTTAATAATGCTCGGAACCGTAACTAAATGCCTCCATTACCCGGAAACTTGGCCTTCCCGACCCTCAATGAGTTGGAAGTGGATTCATTTGTTTTGGCAGTTTTGCAATATCGATATCGGTTGCCACATTAAACTTCTTGCATATTTTAAACTTCTATGATTCAAATATGTGCTTGAATCTGATCACTAGCTGCCCGCAGCTGTGGCAGCTGTGATTATGGTGTATCGCCCGGGGTGGTTCCTGGTCATTCCCGAGAAGTTTGAGTCGTCTGTCTGAACTCAGCATTGCTCCGCAACTCAAAACCATCACATTTGAGGCAGATTTTCTACGAGACAATCTCGATTTCCTTCTGTACCTACATCTCCCAGCCTTGAAGGAGTTTAAAGTGGAAAGCGTGAACTCACATATTCCTACTGCAGTTTTTGCCGAATTCCTCTGGTATCTACTAAGAGAAACATCAGGAACCCTCGAAACACTCGGAATTCGTGCAATTTTTGGTCGTTTGCAGACTGCTTTCTTGCGTCATTGACCCGCCGCATGAGAATCTCCGGCCACTTCTCCTTAGAAATTCCCACATGAAAAATTGTCGGGCGCCGACACACAGTCACTTGTCATCTCTGACTTCGAACTGGGACCCATGAATTTCCCTCCCTCCTCCCTCCCATAAGCCTTGTATTTCTCTTCGAAACATACCTAAATGCTCCATAGACGATCATCGGCCCTCAAAATACACACGCCGCATATTTCGAACGAAGTGATGGACATGATAGTTAGCTGTGTGGACCTTCCTAAAAATCTCCTCAATATGGCGTTGACGTGCAAGAATCTCCACCACATGGTCATCCCAAATCACCTGTATTTTTGACGAGTAGAGACATGAATTAAAGGCAACCCCCTCTTCAGCCTAATTGCATCCCGTCTATTGTTCACAGCTAATGTCCGTCATCTCACGATCCCCACACGAGGATCAAGTCAGTCATTAACTCAAAGCATCATCAAACTTCTCAGCGACGAGCAGTCAAAGAAGCGTACAAGGCACATCTCTGTCCAACTGCCAAAAGCCGTGGCGCAGATGCGTAATCTCGAAGGCTTCTCTTGGTTTGACAAGTTGCCAACCAGTCGCGAGGATCGGACTGATATCTTTTCCATGCCTCTGTATCGTGCCTCATGATAATGGTCAGCCACAATCCGGAGACGATCTATCATAGAAACATGTGATTCTAATGGGACAGGCCCAAGGATCATGCAGTAGTAATCCTAGGGAACATAGAAGACGGTACGAAAGACATGAATCAAAAGCATAAGTAACAGAATGGACTAGATATACCAGCCAAGATTATTTACCGCACAAACCTAATAATACTTCTATCCAAGTAGTGCAGTCCGGTCAACAGTCCATCTCTGTGCTCGCAGATGAGGAGGCGAGGCGAGAGGTGTCCCGAACATGCGGAGATTTCAGAGGACCAAACGCGTCGATTCATGTTAATCAAGGATCTGCTTGGAGGGGCGCGATAGTCTTGAAGTTGATAACGCACGAGCTTCTCTAATAGATTCATTTTCCGCCCAAAAGTCCAAAAATCTGCCTTATTCTGTTTAATACAGTATGATCATTCAAGGTAGATAAAATACAGTACATAATCCTTATCAACGAAGAGCTACCCAGACGGTAAACGTGCTGAGAGAGGGCCAGTTAGCTTACGCAGCAGACGACACGGCACTTTGAGTCACGAGACGGAGATTAAACTTATGGTGACCAACGAGAACGCAGCTCGTAAAAGAGAAGAACAAATAAAAAATAAAAGACACGATCCTTGATAAAGACACGATGGAGAGCGAGTAGAGGAAGAAAGCATGACGCATACAGTGGGGTGCTGCTGAGTCCGATGTGCTTCGCCGAGCTGCCGGTATCGGGAGGCTCCGGTTGGGTACCTTCCGACTTCTCCGGCCGGCTCGTTCATGTCTTTGCTGCTTTCAATTCACCAGAGTTCATATCAGAGCGCCGAGAATATTGGAAAACAGTCCTCCTGCAAGCTATGAGATATGCCCTGTTGTTAGCTGATGGTTTTAATTAACGATTACGTCTTAGTAAATTAACGGGGTATTTATTTAGAGATTCTCAAATATCTATCTACCTTGCACAAGCGTATGAGTACATTGCTCAGGGTCTTTGAAGCAGTGAATAAAAATGGGAGCTGTAAATACCGCACATCCAATCATACCATGCGAGTTTTTTGCCCTACAGGAAATTGTGTGCCGCATTTACCCTGAAAGGGAATATAAATGACAACGCGAAGGTGTGAAGTTCCCTCGAAAGGAAGCTTCCGCTCGAAAATTTAAAGCAAGATCCGAATATTTCAGCGTGCAATACGGTAACCCCACACGTCCAAAAAGTTTGAATAGGACATTGTATACCTATAAGAGCAGTTAAACTGTGTATTCAAATAATATCTCATTGCATGGTGAATGGCCTTTGAGGGCAGTGGGGAGGGAAAGCCTCGGTCTGCGATAGGAGAGCCCTAGGCCCGTAGCTAGAAAGCCTGCTGAAGCAGCGAAAGGCAAGCTGTGTTGTGACCTACGTGACACCGGAGTTAACTTGAGAGAACCAACAGAATGTCTCCACTGAGGAGGAAGCCTATGGCTCCAGCAGGTATGAGGAAATAGTCCTCAGAGGGCCACGAGCTCTCATACCTGAATCTATCTATCATCCAAGCGATGAGAAATATTACATACTACGTTGATATCGTGGTAACCCACAGAATAAGGCTATCAGAAGGATTTTCACTCCCACGCAAGTCAAAAGTCCTAATGTTTCGATTATTATATATATATATATATATAATGTCTTGATCTGTTTGGTTATCAACAACACTTTCCCTCCGTCTCTGTGGACAACATGAGTGCAAGTCATTTCTTAATCTTCGTTGAACGTCGGTATACTTGAGTTGAAACACCGTTGATAGGAGGAAGAGATGATGGATTCAAACGGATCATAAGATATGCCAATAGGAAATCGTATACTCATGAACGTTCGTTACATTGAATTACCGAAAATAAGATGCAGGAGTATATACCCTCAACGAATAGATATAACATAGGCTCCATGGAAATCCGAAAAAATAAAGCTCTCAAAATTTCCCGGCCGCGTACTTAGGACACGATTCATCACGAAATCTACCAACGGCGCTTGATTTTTCCATAGCGTCCCACGCTTCCTACATCAGGTGTTAACTACTATGCCGCTAAAGAGTCGCTAGCCCTCGCTAGCCTCGCTATTCTCGTAGCATGACCCTACAGAGAGCTAGCGAGTTGCAATGGAAATGAAGAGTCACGCAAGCGTTGATAGGACCGTTGTATATTCGTCGAGAACAAAAGACGGGGATATGGTTCGGGTTACAGGATGACCATTGTAATGTAATGTAGAATAGGGTTTACAGCTACTGGCAAAAGACGCTGAGAAGCCGGCAATGTAATAGTGCATGCGGAATACCGGGGGACAAGGATTACATCGCAGCTCTCCTCCCGCTTATGGAAATACCGTAAATCTAGAGCTGAAATAATTAAGTACGACCAATATAATAAAGGTCTAACATCGTACCCTCTTTTCTGCTAAATAATTGAAATGAATCAGTGAAAAGTCTATAACTAGTATGACGGCGTGTAATTCTCACCCAGTAGAACGTCGACTAGGACGGCGAGTACTGCTCAATTTCAAGCGTTGGCTTCATTATCTCGGAAGAAATGGCTAACTATACGTAGGTCTAATATTTTTACTATATAGGGCAAATATTCTGAGGAGCAAAATCAGATTTACCGTGGTAGCAAGTATGAGGACAGCCGCCTTGCATCAGGAAAGTTGCCAACAGCGCCTATTTTTTCCATAGCAGCTTTGATTCTACAGATAGATAGCTACCTTCTATGCAAATAATGAATCGCCAGCGCTCGCTAGGCTCGCTATTCTCATATACACGAACTCCGCTAGTTTGAACAATCCAATGGCCAATACGCGGTGTCGCAACTTAGAGTCGTACCACCACCATACCCACCAACGCACTTAGCAGATCGCGCACTAGAAGCCATGTAAGTGTTGTTCATTACTGGAGACAATAGTTGATTTACTATATAGGCATCCATTC
>KN837096.1:660537-672884 GCA_000827215.1 Sphaerobolus stellatus SS14 | reverse complement strand
ATCGTCTCAGAGACGTCCCATCCATCCATCAATTAACTGTATCCATCATTAATTCCAGAGCTGATATCTCTGCTACCGGACAAACCTCGACGTCAGGCAGTCACTGGAGAAGGCCTCACATCATCTCGTATCCGTGAAAAGAATGCTTATTGCTAATTACGAACTTGCTCCATTCTTTCCATGACACTGTCGTACCAGTACTGGCTGAGAATGCATGTATGACTAGATATTGCCGCATTAATTGTCCACGGACGGTTATTAATGAGCTATGGAGAAATTAGGGGCAGGTTTCCTGAATAATGGTACCCATCAGCTGAGGTTCTCCCTTTTTGTGCGATGTTTCTATGAGTCTGGCATTATAGGAACGTCTGAGGGAGATAAGACGACATGGACCCAATGTCGTCGACTTGAAAGGCTAGTTAGTTCCCTGGGAGAAATTCGGTCAATTTTTAATATTTTATCTACGTATACGGAAGATGTGCGGTCGTCCTTCTTGAACCGGGGTGAACAAATGCCCATCTCTGGTTGGCCGCCTGATAAATATTAATGTGGTTGCTGAATTGCTTCCAGAATTTTAGCGAAATTCATGTCCCTTTCTTGGCACCTTTTACTAGTATATTTTCAATCATACCTTCACCCTGCTCCGCTATCCTATCCTCTAGTAGCAGACGCATTTTCAGTAGTGTGGGTGTAATTGAGGGGTCTACATTTTTTCACGTTCAGTAGTCTGGAACTGTCGATTCCGTATATTCGAGTACTGACTATATCTGTCATTGAATAGAATGCGATGCATTCTGCAACTCACAGATAGTTTGTTGCATCATTGTTACTGAATGGTCATGTGTACGCTTCTGAACTCGATCTTTTCGATGATGTCGTTAGCTTTCTATCACAATATTATATTTTGGTCCTTAGAAGGAATCAAACATAGTTTGAGCATATTAGGCATGGCTTCGAATTGGGATTTTTGCGACAGAGACGAGACAGTACAAGGTGAGAAGAGTTTAATCACACGCGAGTGTAATATTGTGTGTTCATGTCTCTACAAAAAAGGTAGAAAGTACAGGAATTACGGGAGGCTTCGAGAACTGGTTGAAAGAAGTGCAGAGATGCTTGGAGAAACACGGAGAATGTTTGTCATGTAACTCCTTGGCTTCAGAAGTGAAGATTAGAAAGGCTGGAGCAAACTGTGATAAGATATCGGCTCACATGACAGTCTCCAGTATCATTAGTGTTGCAGAGACGAAATTCCGCTAGGATGACTGAGTACAGGTACACCCTAAATTCCACAGATATATTAATTCCTTCTGAACCCCATGATAAAATAAGACATGTCCTTACCTGTACACGGCGGCAGGACATACGCAATGATGCCTAAATCCGCATAGAGATTCTCGGAAATTAAAAGCTGTCTTTCCTGTTCATCCGTGGTATAAAAGTGGTCTGTAATCTGCGAACTGAATAACTGGTACAGTGGCACGCTTCCACACACTTGAGTGGGGTAGAAATAACCAGCGATATTGTTTCCTGTGAGGGGGGAAGTTCCAGGTTGATACCCTGTTGGAGACGGAGGTTCAGAACCATCAGCTAGTGCGAGCACAAACATCCTGTCCACATCGTTCTGTGAGAACCCGTAAAGAGGAACTGTCCCCGGTTGTTGAGTTGGAAACATGTAGGCTCTGACACCCATGTAGCGGACGTCCTCGGAGAGTAGCGCAGTGAAGGTAAAATCCGCGGTAGTTACAAGGAAGGAATCTGTCCAAGCAGGGAAGAAGTAGTTGACGTATGGGATGGCTTCACAAGGATCTCCACAAGTGGAAGTGTCTCGCGTCTGTAGTGGTATGTCATTTGGCTAGGAAGCTTTGAAATCAAACAGTTATCTCGAACTAT
This sequence comes from Sphaerobolus stellatus SS14, assembly GCA_000827215.1. Classification (NCBI taxonomy): domain Eukaryota; kingdom Fungi; phylum Basidiomycota; class Agaricomycetes; order Geastrales; family Sphaerobolaceae; genus Sphaerobolus; species Sphaerobolus stellatus. Next base: position 670,994 of record KN837096.1, on the reverse strand, counting down.
ACCTTTAGTGCTGCTTTATGACCTTGAGAATTTGTGGGAGCCCCTAACACTGCGGTGGAGAGAGCTAACAAATATGCCAACAAGGACAAGCGCATTGCCGGGTTTAGTTTGGGGTGCTGGCTGATGAATGCAGGAATTCCAATCCTGGCTCCACTATTTATCTCGGTCACAGAAGAGGTAAAGACCCGGAACATTTGGAGCTTCCATCAGGAAAACGGGTAAAGGCGCCTAATCTTTTCGTAGAGCTACACAGGCTACGAAATGTCTACAGAAAATAACAGGTCGCTATCGTTGCTAACTCTTGCTACGCTATTCAGAACGAACTCCGCTGGTTTGAACAAATATGAGCGTCAGACGACACATTGTAGCTTAGTATCGTTCCACTACCACTCATCCTCTCTTTACGGCCTCAAGGCCATTCATTTCTTCTCTTTGAACGAATCCACCGTACGGTAATGCCATCAATTGTGTAAAGACTGTTAAAATGATATTGAACTCGCTCTAGAATTCGTTATCTACCACTTTCCATCGTTGACCATTAGTGAGTTCATCCAATACTAACCTTTGGGTCTGTCAGCTGACAACAGACACAGTATCCAAGTCACTTCATCTCAGTCATTATTGGTTGATGACTATGTTTTAGGAGAAGTAAACTGGTGTTAAGACATGCTGAGGAGACTTCCGAATGGACTTTAGGGTATGTAATTCAATGCTATTCACTATCTGCTAGCTAACACAATCATGCCAGTTGCATTCTAACTTATAGGTACCAAAATGATACTGATAAACAGATAGAGACTTCGCAACAACCGCCGGCGCATCATCCTGTATGATCAATTGGTATGTTTTATCTCTCTCAAAAGATGTGTCCTAATTCTGGGCTCATTATGCAGGACGGCATATAGGGTTCGACGAGATCATGGTTACCCCCTGAGATTTGATGGCCTTACGTTTTCGCTTCAGCCTTATGTAACTGCTTGTGTTATTGCTGAAGATTGCGGTTTTACTTGTTCTATCTGATCCACAAATGTAGAAGTTACTATTAGTTCCTCTTGTGTTTAGCTACATTATATATCAATTTTACACATTTACTACCTAATCCTGCACAAAAATTATGGATATTAGATTGGAAAATTAGTAAATAAACATGGCACTATTGAGGCTACTGAAGCTAGAGACTCTATATAGTTATTCATAGCACCTGCAGCCGCTAGCATAGCGCAAAATCACCAGACTTCTAGGGAATCTATGGAGACTACCATAGTGTACATAAATTATAGAGGCTACGGTGTCTATGGACGCTATATAACCTCTGTAGCATTTGCCAACTTTCCTGATGTCATACCATCATGATGACTTTGAAGCAGATGTCAAATTTCCTGGCAAGCTTAGGGGTGGACACCCTCTCTTGGAAGAAGCACATCTACGGAGCCCCACGGGCGCCGGGTTAAACACATCAGATATTCACTTTTGATCATTCACTTTTCAGTATTGGGTTTTCGTCATTGGGGTTTGGGTACTTATCAGTTGATGGCAGATTGTACATTTCTGTATAAAGGCAGTCAAAATTGCACTATTTATTCAATACACAACTATTAATGTGCACTTTGTCTCATCCAAATGCCTTCCTGTCCTTTCTGAAGCTTTGAGCGAAGTCAAATGGTTGCGGGAATGAGGATTATGTAAGTTTGACCCAAGCCCTCGCTTACCAATGAACTGACAACCTACCTCAGTTCGTCGCTAACACACTTTCCCTCCTCCTAGCTTCAACAACGTGTACGCGCTTCTAATTTTGCTTAATGAGGTGTAAATAGAGTCAGAAGATAGTGTCTTAATGCTTGAATTACTTTGTTTTGACATACCGGCTGAATCGTACAACTTCCTCGAGCAATGTGATCAAGATCTAATCTCCTCAGATTCGCATTACCATCTGTTTACAAACATGTTAGAGTATTTAATTGCTGAAACAGAGTGCGCTCGGATACCACACTTCTAGACCGAACACTGCGGCCTACAATGACGACCATATTCAAAAAGCCAGCAACGGCTTCAACTCCGTTTTATCATAAGATTCTGGGACCAAGCAATAATCTCGCTCTTTCCATGATTATCGACCTGTCTGAGTATAAGAACAAATCCATTCTACAGCGGAACAGCGTGGTCACCCCTCAAATTCATCCACTTAATGCCAACTTGTACTCGCTGTAATAACAGCTACATCAGTAAAGTTGGTAAAAACCGGCGTCTAATGGCTCGGTTAGGAATTTTGGTTATTCCTATGGAACGACATAGGATATCCATATGTCGTTCCATAGGAATAACCAAAATTCCTAACCGAGCCATTAGGCGCCGGTTTTTACCAACTTTACTGATGTATCCTGCACTGTCCGTCAGCGCCCAGTGTGGTCGTTGTACCAGAGTCCAAGGTAAATCTTCGACCGAACGACGAACCATAGAGGTACGTATGACTTGTTTATTCTCGTAATTCTGTTTTAGTTGTCTTATTTTTTTCTTTTTAAAATTCACCCCAATGCCTTGGCTGCGGTACCGTTTTCACGAATCTGCCAAGCTCGATCTGCGGCCGCTGCACTGCAAATGGTGTAACACTCTAAGAGACCTTGGAGAAAAAGTTGGACGACGAGCCTCTCTAAGGAGGTATGTTACATATTATTTCTCTTTCTCTATTTGCTCTGACAGTCCCCACTTAGACGCTTCAACCACTGCTACGGCTCTCATCGAAGGGCGGATATTCATCGTTCTAATGCAACTGCGCAACATCTCGAGAAGCAGCCTAAGAATCCTGGTCTTCAAAAGGCCGAGAACTACAAGACATTGAAACAACTCGCTCACAATGAAATCTCATTCACACTTAAAATATACATCATAACCATTTAAGAAATTGTCGACTGGATTTATATAGCATGCTTCCCGAAATAAGTACTATATTACCTTAAATAGAAGCATGTGACCAACGGTCCGGAGTTCAGCTGGCCTCGTTATTAGATAGCATTCTTGTCATTGCTTACTGTCTGCAACACTTTTTCTCTTAATAGCTAATACAAATGAGGAGTGAAAGATTGAAGGAGACCGACTCCAAAATCCAAAACCCAATGATGAAATTCCAGTGCCTGATGTCTATTGATCGGAATCTCAATTTTATTAACCTGGCGCCCGTGGGGCTCCGTACACATCTGACTGCCCTGTCATATTTCGGCTGTTTAACCATTTTCTTTGTTTAAAAAAAACTCTTTCTGTCTGAGATAGACATCGCATGAATTATGAAGATTTCATCGAGAGCTTGTTGGAGCATCTATTGCTTGGCGGGAAGGAAGACAGGCTGCTAATTCAATATTCTTTTTCTATTCGTTTTGAACAAGAACTACGCATCTTTAGCAGAATCTCACTGTGCCAAAATAACGGCCATAGGTTTCATGCCAGAATATCTGGCAAGGGTCCTAATCAGAAAGCAGTCCGGCTGGCTGCACTCCACGGTCCATGGATAATCCGACCTTCAGCCAACCTGACAGCTACCTTGCGATTCTCCATAGGAAGCTGGCCCATGCACTTTCGGAAATTGCGCTAGCGACTTCCTGGCCTTCTTCTTAGATTTTTTCATGCCCAGAAGACGAAGGAATGTTCAAGGAAGTAAATACAATGTTCGAAAACTGAGACTTACTAGTACCGGAATCGGCATTTTGAGACCGGCCTCCGAACTTGCATGGTTCTAACCACAGAAAGAGATACAATGATGAGCTCCTACCGCTATGCTCCTTACATTGAAAGGTATTCCAGGAACTTATTATTAGTCCACGGTCAGACCTAAGTTAAGCCAGGGCGTTGGCGCTTGGCACTCGGCACTCGGCACTTGGCACTGGCAAAGTTGGCACTGTAATTCCGTTCTAGCGATGCACTGCTTAGTGCCACTTACCCTTGCTATCAAAGCTGGAACGTTCATTGTGGAATGAATAGAGATCTTCCTTGGAGCTTCCTCAGGCATCGTTGTACAAAGCCTCCAGAAGGAGGCATAGAGGCTAGCTGGCAACATTGTTTCTTCAGGGCTGCGACTCAAGTTCTTAGCCTATCTGCGTACTTAAGTTGCGGAGAAGAGGTGTGGTGGCGAGAATAGGGCGTGGTTATGCGCAATCAAGGAACAGATCGCAAGGGATATATTTGAAGCATAGGTACACAACGATATGTGAAGAATTCGACCTATTCAAGAGATGTCAAATGGTGCCTCCATTTTAGATGCCAATATTAGTCAGAATGGAAAGTAGATGTATTCCAATTGTTTCAATGCATCTCTATGGTCCGCAGGCCTGTATTTCGAAATGTGGGTTTGCTTGAGAAAGATCTATGCATTTTCTCATTTCTCGTGGCGGAGAATAAAAATAGAGAATGGTCGTAAGGGTGATGTCTCGCCATATTAATTGATTTATCAAATCGGTCATTGCAAAGAAAAGATGACTTCTAGCAATTAACTCTTGAATGGGTTCGTGATTTTAGGACCTCATATCTGGTATATTCCGGGTGCATCGTTCGCATTTTTTGCAGCTGTAGCTTAATCAACGACATAAAATTGGCGGCAAAGAGACATTTAATTAGTCAAATAAAGGTCCGAAATCGATGCTATTGGCTTTGGGATCAGACAGGAAGGCATACTGCTGCCACATTGTCAATGTGGGAATGATTATTAGAGGAAATTTAATACTAACCATTAAATATTGGTATTCGTAACCTAGCAGATTGATGACCACGGCTTATGAGCGAAGAATTATCGCAATTACACAGTGCAAATAAGCATCACCAGAAGGTTTGGGGTATGATAAAAATTGAGGGAAATAATCTCAAAACGGGTAAGTTCGCCACGAAAGGTTCTGGCGGGCACTGGAAGCGGAAGGTTGGGGATATCACCATGGGCCCGTCTGGTGGAAAGAATATAAACAGTGTAGACGCATATAGAAATAAATAAATAAAAACACCTTAATCCATTCATGGTATGACTAATTCAACATACGTGTCGCGTCAGTGGCTCAGAAAGAGCAGATTCTCCCCTGTGGTCTGTATGTATTGAAAGCAAGCCATAGAGTTAAGTAATTAAGTACGAAGAGAGGGTCACAGTGATAGGCTATGTAGTCTAAAAGAATTTTGAGTCCAAATATGCTTGGATCGAGGAGGATGCAGGTGAGGACGTTTGGTGACGTCAGTGCGTCCGTGGCTTATGACGTATCGCGTGTTGGCCATTAGCCGTTCATGTTTTCCACTTTCATTCTTGGCCACTCATAGGAATCTACCCTTCGTGTTTCTTCCGAAAAGGATGGGAAGGCTTCCATGACAATTCCTGACTTCGCATATCACCTATGGTTGCCATGTGAAGGATGGAACTCGCGGAATTAGAAGCTGCGTCATCCTTTTCTTTCATATATGTTTCGTGTTATCATACAGTTTCTTTTTCGTTCACGTTGGCACGGGAAACTCGGGACAATCTAACCCACAGTGAGCTGTCATCTTCTCCGCATTTGAATATCCGTGAGTGTAGTTGAAGATCTGGGGGTTCTCCAGCTTCTTCCCTTGTTTTACGTCTGTTTATCCTTGGCTTATCCACCCATTATCGTTCTCTTTTCTCCCTTCTCCCCGATATATACATATTTATTGGAATTAGCCTTTCCACCCTACTTGAAGTGTCAACTATGGTGGCATGCTAGATATCAAGATGGCCGAAATCGTTAACCTTGGAATGGATTGTTGACTCCTCCACGACCATATATCTCTAGCCAGATTATTTTTGGCGCAACATCCGGAATATATAACACGACCGAGCTGTCTGCTTTGCTTGCCGTACGTGCCATACCTGTCGTTTCCCCGATTTTATACCAAGATTAATGAATTTTCACCCTTGTGTTTTAACGATGTTTCAGATAACTCAAAAAATCCACCGTGCCTAATGTTGAGTCTTCTTCTCCAAATTCATTGTTTTCCTTATTGCACTGAGTTTATGCAAGCTTTCATCACGTCAACAACTTGATATATACTTGGTGCGAAGGACTCATCTAGGGAACGTGTCTTCCATTATTGCTTTTCAATTCGGTGGAATATCACCCCATTGGTAACTCTCTCTATTATTTTTTTGAAGTTATATATGATGTTTCCTCAGTCTCTGGTACACATTTCATTGACAGCTTTCCGTCAGCTTACGAGACTGGACGAGTTGCGTCAATGTCAAATATGTCACTGGTCTGATGTGACATACTGATTTTCTACATGAACGGTAGTCTCGTTAACAGCCAGAATCACTCTAAACTGATTTAGTGTTTCAGGATGAGATGGTAGATCTCCGTTTTGGATGGGATTCGCAGGGATTTCCAACCGATCTTCATGGGGAAGCACATGAATGTGGGATGGCGTTCACTCAACAACTTGTACAGACCAACGGTCATTATGCTAGGACGTTGATCGGATAGCATAATGTACTCATGTCGAACGCGTCTCCTTCGTTCATATCTGTCCCTCGGTCGGATATCTCAAATATTACATTTGGCGGGCTTTCGTCTCTAGAATGTTATCAATGGAACATAAACTGAACACTATTGGAATCATTTCTATTATGACGACATTGCCAATAGTAACCATGCTGCGATACTAGAAAAATGTTGTGGGATATGAAAGTGAGATGCTCTTCCAGCTCCACTCCTTTGCTCCGCGTCATTCAATGCTTGATCCTCGTACAACCATTAATCTATACGGTGCTGTGAGATCCGGAGCTTTTTGGTAGTATCGCCTTCATGTAGCTGGAAGAAAAAGGAGGGAGTCCCGCTTCTTCTCCGGATTACGAATCAAATCGAAATCCTCATCAAGCGTTTTCATATTCACGATCCTCTTTCTTCCTCTTTTATGTTGTACGTCCGCATAATTTCTACTCTGCTTCTTACATACAAAGGTTCATTTTTTAAGACTGCTTACCAGCACCGAGATTAGGCTTACTGCCGCGCCTTCCCGTCAACTCTCTTGTCAGTACTAGAGTTTTTCGTATTTTATCAATGATAGATTAGATTTCCCTGAAGACCCCTAGAGAAAACTGAGCTATGGAAACGCTATTCCATCAGGACTTCTCCGTAGTTTGTCATCATCACATAGCATTTCCAATACTCTGTTGAATTCAGGATAAATTCAATGTGCTATTTTAGTTTCATCACGAGGTCTGTTCTCTTTCCTTCGCTTCGAGTGGCCTGTAAATTGAATTTTTCTTTTCTCTTGACGATAAATTCTTAATCGTAATCTCACACCTTTCATGGTCATTTGATAACATCAATCTACTATGTAAAAATTTAATGCACATCCTGGATAATTGATGTGGATATTCTTTCTCCATGAATTCGGTGTGTTATTTGCAGTGAAGTCCGGTCTGATCATTTTTTAACTATGCATTGATAACCCTGGCATCGAATAACCTGTGAAGTAGGTCAGGGGCTCACTTGTAAATCTATCTCGTGTCATCCGAGTGCCGGTACAGTGTTATATGTGAAACGACGCCTTTTGTTTCGCAGCATGATTTTATTTCTTTTTTCCGTGACGTCATGACTCAATCAATCATACAAATACCCTAGATATGGCCGTATTCCTCTTCGAGGGCAGTTTGCATGTTGATGCTGTGAGAGCCCCACGGAAAAGGAAGATATTCCTAAATCACCCTCGCTTCCGTTTCTAGTGAAAGGAGTATATCTGTCTGATGGTTGTGCGGTTATCGCTCCTGTGGACACGCGCATGCATATACTGCAGACAAAACAGAGCCTCGCCGAACAGAAGCGTAGCTCGTGTCCTAGGTATATCCAGTCGGGACTTCCTTCTTCCTCCATATTTGGGAGTCTGAATTCCTTCGCTCATCGAATGAGTCTCTTTCAGTGGTCTGAGCTTCTATCTCTAGTATCAGAGACACTTCCATTATGCGTCTCTTTCAATCAATGAGAGGATATGGCTTGTGTCAACGCACTGATTTATATCGATCACTGTTCCGGGAGTATGGCACCTTCGACTCCGTGTGTATTTCACACCACCTAGTAGTCTATCTGTCATTTGAGTGGGTTGTGATACACGTTCGAATTGATAGATTGCTCTTGGGGGGTGTAGAATACACGTCTCTCAATTTTCTCTCAATTTCTGGATTTGTCCTCTGTTTGTCATTTATCTTCGCTGCTTTGAATCATTATCTGGGAACTGCGGATGCTCGCTACCTCCAGTCTTAATTGCAAATGATATACATGTACTCAGCATGATTCTCGTCTTATATTTGTTCATGACTAATTTTCTCTTTTAACTTCTACGGGCATCAAGTTGACCAGATGATAATAATAAAATTATAACTCCACCAAGATTGTATACAGCCACTTATACCATCCAGAATAATGACATTATCTATATTATCTCATCATAGGCGATATACCGCTCGCTGGATTCCATCAAGTGGCCAAGAGTTAGGCTCATGCCTCCTGTAGTTACTAATAATCATAACATCAATTGTTTAATTACATATTTTCTTGTCTCGTCCAATGCAGCCCACTATGAGCACTGAAAATCTTACTTTGGTTGACGATGCTTCGACAGGTGGTAAGTCACTGCGATAAGGTTCATGAGCTTGAGCTTCAAGTTGGGGACAATATAGTGATTGTGCTGAAATTAATGAGCATTCGTAGAGAGCCAATAGAATCAGTATATTCAGGGACTTTCCCATCTTTAATCCTACCTTCACTGGTCAATAGTACATCCGAGGAAACATTGTTGAAGGAAGAATTCTAGAGAAATATACGCAAGTTTTGTATTTCACTGATGTTTGCGTAACGGTGTGCTAGACCCTGAGGATAAATAACATCGAAGATTCTGGTGACCATTGCCTTTTTCTCTAGACCGTTCCCGGTCCAATGTAAAAGAAACGTTGAACATCGTTCCACTTTCTGCCTTGCTAAAACTTCCCAGCCATCCCCAGATTCAAGATAAATCAATCTGTCCTATTACTTTTCTTCTTCAACCAAGAATATTACTAATACAAGCATAAATAATCGAACTACCGTGATATGATCATTTCGTTCTGGCAGAATGGTTATACTTCCTGAACATTTTTCTACGTATCTGAGTTACATGTAAGTACGTACATATTATATTTATCGCTCCAGCGTTGGTGCGTTCGGCCGATCATTGAGGATAGGAAGTACTTTCGATTAGCATACTTCCCAAGTCAATAATGGAGCCAGGATCATTTTCCGCGACTACGTGTAGCATACAAAATGCCCTGAGGATTGGAGAATTTCAAGATGCTACTGGTATTTATTTCTGACATTTATCGGACAATCTATTTTGCATTACAGCAGCGGAAAAGAATTCCAAGAGCACATTGATGGGTGCTCATGGATCTACATTCCTACATCGGCTTGCGCTCCCCGTTACCGGATGAATCAGCACGAAATGTACTAGCAACCACACTTGACATCGACCACCATGATCAGCTCACTACATCTGCTGGATTATACCTCTTGACCCTCTGGCGCGTTTTCTCCTAAATCGATGAGATTCCATCAACCTTGCATCGAGAGAACCACCCGCCAACCCAAGCACAAGAAGGGTGGTTCAAGGTCTTTGCATCGGAGAGCGGAGTTCAAACACATCCGCGCCTTTCTCCTCTCCTCCATCACTCCCATCCTCATATCATCGTTCCCACAGCCACTTTCTCTTTCGTATCCGTTGGATACTTTTATAAACCTCGCAATAATGCATTCTTTGTCTTCCTAATACCTATAATCCGCTTATCTAAAAGCAGTTGAACTACGCTTGACATCCTGGATGCTATCTGTCGGCTTATGTCATCTAGCGCCCATATCATATTCGCCAGCGAAATCATCATCCCTATAGAGGCTCATTATCTCGCTCATAGAGATTCAAGCACCCCATTCTTAAAAGCTAAGTACCTCCTATTTTTGAGCTACATGCTTACGGCTCTTTGAGAGCTAAATTCCTTCCAACGGTAATGAGCTAAATATTCTCTCGCTCCTTGAATTACATACTTACCGTTCTTTGAGCTATATTGTGCTCTCTGAACCACAGTCCGCTTTTCAAGAGCAAAATTCTATTGCTCCTTGAGCTGCATACTTACCGCTTTTTGAGCTATATTGGGTTCTTTAAGCCACAGGTCGCTCTTTGTGAGCTAAATTTTCCCGCTCTTAATGAGCTACAAACTTACCGCTCTTCGAGCTATATTGCGCTCTTTGAGCTACAGACCGCTCTTCACGAGCTATATTCTCTCTCCTTGAGCTATATACTTACCGCTCTTTGAGCTATATTGCGCTCTTTGAGCCACAGGTCGCTCTTTGTGAGCTAAATTTTCCTGCTCTTAATGAGCTACAAACTTACCGCTCTTCACGAGCTATATTCTCTCACTCCTTGAGCTACATACTTACCGCTCTTTGAGCTATATT
>KN837096.1:644258-657075 GCA_000827215.1 Sphaerobolus stellatus SS14 | reverse complement strand
ACAAGTCAGACTGGCGCCGATATTGTTCAAATCAGCGGAGTTGTTACCTTGTAAAATAGCGAACCTAGCGAAGAATAGCGAGCCTAGCGAAGAATAGCAGCTCTTAAGCGACATAGCAGTCGCTACTCTCTGTAGGAACCGTGGGATGCTATGGAAAAATCAAGTGCCGTTAGCAGATTTCCTGATGGAGCTGTATTTGCAAATTCAGTGGTGACTTGCGGTTGATCGCAGACACAGCGTGTCCTGTGTCTCCCATCAACCACAAGTTGTGCTTTAACTGAGTATGTAGACGGGGTTTGGGACTGGGATTTGACTATTCGGGTAGCATTGCCGCCGTCCTTCCATATTCATTCCCAATATCTGTCGCCTGGTTCTCCTGCCCGATGTATTGGGATATAAATAGATACTTTCCGATAGTGTTTTCGTTGCTAGAGCACAACACCATTCATAGATGAGTCAATCCTCTTCAACAAACAAACAATTGACAATAACATACTGATACCGTCCACCGTCCACGTCGCCGTATTGGAAGTTTCGCCCAAAATTGTTATGATAACTGCCAATGAATAAGCAAAATGAAGACATATTTTTATGGAAATACCCACGTCTGGGTGAAAGATGGATCCGAGTACGAGGGACTCGAAGTAACCTCCGGCTGCATCATTTGATAAGGGTTGCCACTGTTCAACATGTGATTGCTGTTTGCATAATTCATACCAGAGTCTGAATGCGGCGCTAAATATGGTAAAATATGGGTTCCTCAGAGATTTGTTTATACCTGACGAATGAGAGGGTTTCATGGCATAGTCTTTTAATAAGATCTGTTTCTAAACGTCTATAACTTATTTCTATGGAAGGAATTGGCCGTAAATTCCCCATATCCCCAGGTTAGAAAATTAAAGCAGCTGAGGACTTTGGAAGGGAATAACACCTTTTCTACTGGATAAAATCTCATGGAATTTATGTTTCACTATGTCCACAAATACACTCATCAATATGACGGAGCCGATTTAACCGCAACCAACTGGGAGAGCAGGAATGCAGAAGATTGAGAAAGTAGAAAGTAGCTCAAACAGATCAGTTTCGTTTTCCCACTCTTCCAGGTCTTTGTATCTAGAACGGCTCGATAATATTTAAGTGATACATATTAACATTTAGCAGCATGAATTGTATCCGATTCCATCCGATAGAAAAATTGCTATTGCCTCCCAAAGCACATAATACCTCATTTTTCAAACCCTAGATGCGGCAATCTTAAGGCCAATTCCTGACGTATAACCGAAGAGTGTATGCTAAGGAATAAGGTTTATTAAGAGACTATGCTATGAAACCATCTCATTCGTCAGGTATAAGCAAATCTCTGAGCACCAGCGGGGGCCAACTTGCAATATGTTTTATGGATTATATCATTCCGACGACATATGTCTGCGTGGTCCAGCACTAGAGATGTTATTCTGCCATATCAGATCTACTAAAATATGTCCCAGCCATGGTCAGTGTCAAACCTGGAGATATATACTACAAACATTGGGGGTTTCCTGCCTGGCGACGTATATTAATCATTCAAAGGCTTCATAGGTACCAGTTAATATATACCTTAGGCTATGCGCACCTGACACGGATGACCTTGACTGCGAAAATGTCAACCCAGAATCAATACCGAAAACGTGAACAGACCATCTAGATGAAGCCATTAGAGCAATGAACGATCGAATATTACCCGCCTTACGCTTTACCCCACGAGAACTCCTATGGGGAATGAGGTGGCAGTCATCGAGAAACAAAATAACCTGCCACGAAACAACAACATCGGATGTAGACCAACACTTCGTGTTAACGGATGTTCTGAGGTCACAAGGATTTGAGCGAGCACGGGGACATGCAGAGAAGAGGAAGACAGCCTTCGATGATAATGTACACCCTGTAATATTCAAAGAGGGAGATCTGGTCCAAGTCTACCACTCGAAGTTAGACCATTCATGTGAAACAAAGAATAAGCTCTTACCTAAGTGATCACCGCCAAGGATGATCTCTAGCAAGCTACTGAACTCCTACATGATTAGACGATTAGACGGTACTGAAGTGGCGGGCGCAATTCACGCAAGACGTCTTCGTCGATTCATCCCACGTACATGAGGCCTAGTTTCGCAAGCATACCCCGTTATGGGTGAAGAGCAACAACATGGAGATAACCAAGACTTACAGGAAGCAGAGCTTCAGATGGAAGATGGTTTTGGAGGATAGATGGGTAGAACGCGCGAGGACGCGCTTGGCTTGAGGGGGGGAACCTGGAGGAGGCGGAGCCGACCCAGAAGCGGCTGTGGGCGATTGTGGACACGAGAAGGCATTTCCGTTACATAATTACTCTTTCCTTTGTACTTTACGCCTGTTTTCCGCATTTCCGTTTCTTTCTCATACATATACCTTTCCAAAGGGACCCCAGTCTACCAGCAGATCCATGATTTGCATCCAACCGGAATGGGCTCCTCAGCAAGTTCAAGTCCTTCTCTAATATTATGGATTCGGTCTCAGAGGTGCATACACGCCTTAACCTATTCTAATTGCGCTGATCACAGCGAAATAGGTACATACATATACAAAGGTGGCCTGGAATGTATTATCGATTGCTCACAAGGTTAGTCTTTGTTGAATATTTGCGATATTCTTAACCTTACATCCGCTCTATTTACGAAGTCAATCATGAAGCAAATAGAGCGTGACGAAAAGGTCCGAAAACTCATCGAGACAATGAATGATGCCTATGGGTTTGTGAATAATGGTGCTTCCCTCACTGGCATAGGATCGCTCAAGAAAGAATTGTGGGCCTACATCAGTAAACTTGGTTTCGTGTCCCGGCCGATCCTGAGTGATCCGGGAACACTGTCTATTCATTTGGGGCGTTTCAGAAGCCCTGGACAGCGCTGGATCGGCTCGGACACGCGGGAACACTGCACCCAGTTTAGTGATGTAGCCCGCCTGACCCATGAATGCGTGGAGTTCATCCACGATTATGCTACGGATACACAATTTCGTACGCCTCTCATATTTTTACATGATTAACAGTTTTTACATGATTTCTAGGTTCACGTATGTTTCGCCACCTGCTTTCAGACACTGACGCCACTGCGCAAAGATTTCAAGGCGGATTCACATTAACGAAAAAGAGGATGGTGGAACAAATTATCGTTTACATGGGGAGTGCGGTTATAGGAAAGTAAGAGAGCAGGGAGCTGAGGGTCCATCGTCCTGGTTAGTTTTAACTCATCTCCATCGCGTTACAGGAATGACATATCGTAGTCAATCTCTAACGCAGGTGCCACTGGATGAAAGTCCAAGCGGGCACGTTGTCGTGGTCTCTTCATACCTCGGCGCTGGCAAGGAGTGTATAGCCGGCGCCAGGGAAGATGTGCTGCGTCTTATCGAAGAATGGGTCTTGAACACTGCCGATGATGTTTCTCGAGCCCATCTTGTATATGGGGTCGCGGGTGTGGGGAAATCAGCGATTGCCTACAGAATGGCCCGATGGGCGTATGACAATAAACGGCTCGCAGCCTTTTATTGTTTTGACACAGCATTTCAAACTCGGCGACATCCACGGACTCTATTCGCTCAAGTAAGCCGTCAATTCAGAGGAAGCGAAAATCCCATGCGGGAGTACGCTCCCGATACTGAGACACTCAAGTCTGTATACGAAGACGTTGAAACCCAGTTTGAGAAATTCATCCTAATTCCCGCGCAGAATGCCCGAAACTCAAAAGCGCTCTTGGTTGTCATTGACGCACTTGATGAAAGTGGAGATGCTCATTTCCGTCATCCTCAGCTACCAGTGCTAGCACGCCGCCTCAAGGACCTCCCATCTAGCTTTCGCATACTGTTCACATCTCACCTGGAAAAAGACATTGCAGACACATTATATAAAATGAAGGGGGCAATGTAGACCACAACAGAGGCCAGAGCCCCCAGGTTATACACCTCTAGCTACCCGGAGCTATTTTTAGCTAAGTGAGAGACCCCCCCCCCTGTTCCCCCTGTACGGCTCCAGAATAATTTGGGTACCTGAATTATTGTATAATATAGATAGTACTAACTGCACATTCAACTACTACTTATAGCATTAAAATTATTTATTCTACTATATACACTGTTTATATTGAATGGAAAACCTAGGAGGAAGTAGGGAATGAAGACACCAGATGAGGTTTGGGAAGCAGAGCTGTAAGCAATGTTTAGAGTGCGTCAATCTCATCTCCACAGCCAAAAATAGCGAGAGAGCAAATTTGCATATATAGTGGTTAGAAAGCCATGCGGGACTACATGCACAAATGCTTCGGTCAGAAGTCTGCAGGTTTACCCAAGTAGACAAAGCTTAGATGTTCTTATATGTGATGAGATTATCCCAAATATGAAATTTCATTTACTAATAACCATTGATCAAAAATCAAATATCAATGTTTTAAACTGGCACCACTTGGGCTCCGTAACTGTATCTATACATGTGGATGGATATGCTTGTGTTTATGTAGTGAGCTTTGCTGATTGGAAGTGAGGTTGAATGGCTGGATTTATGTGGAGACAAGCCTCTTCTTTAATCATTTTGGCTATGAATACAGTTTTTCTCTTTTCTCTTCCTCCATCAATGCTTGAAGGTCTCCAAAGACTTTCACGCCAACGGCTCTTCGAAAGCTATCTGCCGTGAGAACCTCCAGAAAAGAATAAGCTTTAAATACCACACATTTTTCATGTGCAGAAGATTGCATCTGATAACAAGCCGTTCAGAGAACTTCCAAAACTCCCCTTCAGCCAGACCATCACAATCCAGCATCCTTAATCCCTCAAGGTTACCTCTAGATTATCACCTTATTTTTGATACTTCTGCCAAGCTCCACACAAGGTATGTTCCAGCAACTCACAGCCCTGTCTTAGTTCCCTCGGGATTGAAGGGATATTTGCAAAATGGACTATACCGTTGTAAACTCCGTACTCTTGCTATCAAGCACAGTGTGTTAGTCTCTCTCAATGATGGGCTGAAAATTTAAGAAATTGTCTAATATAATCGATCCTCGTACGTGAGCCCTAACTCTACGTCAGGAGATGGTAGCGTTCGGAGGTGTAGCCTGACACTACCAGTGCCTTCTAGCACATACCCAGACAGAAATTTTAATTCTTCCTTATAAAACCTACTATAACCTTCCATGTACATATGTACATAGTATGAAAGACCTATCGTAGAGGTTGGTTCATATAACAGTTTCCTCCTCTCCTATCTACTAAGGGATCACTGGCACTGAGTTGCCAAAGATAACATGACCTCTTCACTCAAGAGGTGGACCGGTAGATTCGAAAGACCGCCTATAGTACCCAGTGGTCCATAACAGGATTCTGCTTGAATACACCGGTATATGACTTATATGACTAGCTGTCTATGCCTTTATGCAGAGTCTTTTATTTATTGATGTTTCTACTGACTCGTATAAAAGCTTATAAGCTGATTAAGAATCCATTTCAAACAAAACACTGGTCATAGTGAGTTCCCGTGCTTTCTCTGAACGGGGCTCGATGGAGCATTTGAATTTACCGGGATAACTGCTCCTACGTTAGCATATTCTCTGTAAATCGAGAGGCTCAAAGTCTTACCTGAAAAATCCGGACGAGAATTCATAGTCAACAGGGAGCTCCTTTCCATTATTATCCTTCGGGCCTGATATATTGAAAACCTGAAGCATGGAGGCTATCTCGATGAAGAGAGCATTTTCAGCGAAGTGGCTGCCAGGACAGATTCTGTAGATGGAGGCAGGTTTCAGTCGGTTCTCAGTTCCTGCACAGATGACTTACCTTCTACCATAGCCGAATGCACCTGTGTTAGCTGGATCACGAATGCCCGGTCCGAGGAACCTTTCGGGAATGAATTCGTCAGTGTTAGGCCCAAAGTCATTCTCGTCATGTAGAAGGCTCCTGAATGATAGGAGTTATTTAATTTAATTATAATAATGAACGATCTTTTTCACGACCCACCAACTGTTCCCCACCACGACTGTGCCTTTCGGGATAAAATATTCCCCGATTATATCGTCTCGAGTTGTAGCATGCGCGGCTGCTTGGGGAAGTAAGGGACGCCAACGAAGCACCTCTTTGAAGATAGCCCCAATGTACGGAAGATCAGGCTGATCATTGAAGTCCACTAGACGATCGCTGCCCACGACGGTGTCCAGTTCCGCTTGAGCTTTCCTCTGGACTTCCGGGTATAATATCATTACAAGGATAAATGTGATCATTGAGTTAACAGTCTACGAAATTGGCATCAAATCATGCGAACTTGAAGAAGCAGACATACGGTATCAGATGCACCAGCGAATATAGCACCTGCTGCATTCTTGATCACAGTTTCTTGATCGGGTGGTGCTGAAGGATTAGCAGCAAGTTCTTCTAGATGTGCTGTCACGAAGCAAGACTGAGCAGTACCTGCACGCTACAAGGAATCTAATGAGCAGCAATGCGGTTAATGTTGTACTTACTATAGCATCTTTTGTGGCCTGATAAGGAAGTTCATTCATGTCGATGATGTACCGTCGCCATACTCGAGCCTTCTGCTTGAACACCGCTCCGGGAACCCAGTCGGGAATATATTTCACTAATTGAGTTTGTTAGCGAATAGGAACATTGGCGTACAATCTCCCCATTACTTACACCAAGGAAACAGGTCGACCCAGAAGGTTCCAGGGATGGAAGCTTCTGCGATAGCCCGGACGGCTTTTTCGGCACCAATGATGAATGGGTCGTCTTTTGATTTAACATTAATCGCATATACACTCTACACACGAACAAGAAGTACTCGAAGCACCGTTAATAAACGATATCACAGACCTCCAGTATCATAGCCCCAGCTACGTGTCGAATATGTTCTGCGTAATCTTCGGGGGTCCGTAACAGCCGTTTAAGTAATTCTCTGACAATTTATAATGTCACTGATCCATGTCTTCTTTCACACCATCAAGAATGACGTACCGAGCTCGTTTGAGTTGAGCAGGTCTGTACAGGACGGCCGCTCCAACATGGAATTTTTCATGCAAAACACGCCTGTGCCGCCGCCACCAGTTACCATATCGATGGAATGTCAATACCCAGCCAGAGTCCATGCTGCGAGAGTTTCTTAGTAGTCAAAGCGTAAAATCAAACAAATTATCGTACACATCGTTGGCCATAGGAAGGTGCATCCTATCCGAATAGATCGAGGATCGTTTGTCGAACAACTCATGAGCCATTCGACGTGAGTTGATGATTAACATTGATGTTCCCATGAGATTTAGGTAGACTAGTTCACCTGGGATACGATCAATATTCAAACGACAAGGAGAAAGAACGAGATTACCGTATTTCTTCGCCCATTCACCATACGTTTCCCATTCTCGCTCCTTTGGCATATCGAGGAGATTCCCAATAATCGGTTTCGGAGGCGGACCTGGCGGAAGGCGGAGACCTATCCCATGACGTAAATGGAGACATGAATGCCACGATAACGGAGGAAAACCTTTGGGAGTGCTAGATGTAAAATACCATTTGATTAGGAGTAGCAAAGCAGTGAGGCTTAAAAAAGACCATTGCAACAAGAAGGAAATCATTTATGTATGTGAGGCGTTGGGCACCCAAACTGTCCATTTATATAACAGGTAGCCAAAAGCACCCGACGAGCGGCAGAATAGCTAAATGTGGACACTCGGCATGTGAAGATGGTACGGCGGCAGAGAGGGTTTGCACAGAGCGGCATTCCCGTTCTTCAATGCGAGGCTGAGTCATTAGATAATGTCGTAATCCTGTCCATACCGAAAATGAAGAAACTCACGCCTATGTTCCAACGTGTTTCCTTGTATGTCATCTGGTTGATGCGAACTTCTGCCAGCGAGGCTAGAACAAACTTACAAAGCCGAGTGAGAGCGGGGAGCTAAATTAAGATGAAACTATGTAAAAATAGACGTTCTATGAGCAAATTCAGTGTTTCCTTGTATGTCATCTGGTTGATGCGAACTTCTGCCGGCGAGGCTAGAACAAACTTACAAAGCCGAGTGAGAGCGGGGAGCTAAATTAAGATGAAACTATGTAAAAATAGATGTTCTATGAGCAAATCAGTGTAAGTACAGTCGATTGGTACACCAGCGGGGGCCAACTTGTAATATGTTTTATAGATTATATCATTCCGACGACATATGTCTGCGTGGTCCAGCACTAGAGATGTTATTCTGCCATATCAGACCTACCAAAATATATCCCAGCCATGGTCAGTGTCAAACCTAGAGATATATACTACAAACATTGGGGGCTTCCTGCCTGGCGATGTATATTAATCATTCGAAGGCTTCATAGGTACCAGTTAATATATACCTTAGCAAACATCTGCTGTCTACCTGCAGGCATATACTTCAGCACATAATGTTAGTCTGTCAGTGAAGGTATGTATGTCTTATATTTAGCAGTAGGTGGAAGGTATGCTACCAGTAGACATATATCCTCAATCCAGGATGAAGCAGAGGCTTCTGTACCACGAAACCTGCAAATGTATATACCTTTACGGCTTAATCCAGCGCATTTCTTGGATCAAGGAATGGCAAAAAAAATTGACTCATCAGGGCTAGAACCTAGCCATGTTATGATACATGGTCATTTTCATAATTCCCTAGCATATAAGAACTGTATAGTTTTTTAATGCTGAAAATTGCTAAAAAGAAAGGGCTTCACCAGGTATCATTTCTGTTAAGCCCTGTGCTTAAGTGTCATGAACATGTGACTTCGTTTAACCTCCACGAAGGTTTCTAAAGCCCACGTAAGCAGCTTGGTCAGCTGCATCCACTCTTGCCCCTTCTTGCGTCCTCTCGATGCACCCTCTTGACCCAGTGTCTGTGCTTGCTCATGACTTCCCCCGCCGCCAAGCACCCTCTGCCTCATGTTCCCCAAGCAAGAAGCAATAACCTCCAACCTTCCACTTCCCAACTTCCACTCTACAGCCTCCACAGTCTCCAGAAGTCAATGGAATTCGTCTGCATTAGCATTACCTGCAATTCCTGGCAATATACTGTAGATGGATGAGTGTCTGCAATGCTTATAGCATAGGGTCTATGGCTGAAGCAAACCGGGATCTTGAGGGAAGGATTCTGAAGAAGCCTCAAGTCCCATCATTATGACATCAATAGAACTTGGGAGATATTTGAAACAGTTGCAGGGATTGAGGCAAGGTAGGTAAGTGAAGCGAGACTCAAGTTATCCTCTGTTAACCTACAAAAGACTCTAGATGAGCCACTTTATAGATGCCGAGCATTTCTTTCTGTCTTCCGTTGTTGGGGATGTCGAGATCGATAATCTGAGAGGGTATTTCCAAGCTGTGTAGAGAACACGCTGTAAATAAAGTTTTTTTGGAGGAATTCAAAGTGCTAAAATATTCTATGCCCGGGCTTCTTTATGCTGAATTGGATGTGAAGTCTAGACAACTTATCCCCAATAGGCCAATGATGGCCGGTGAAATCGGTGAGATCATTATTCCAACACCCTCTTTTACCTTCTTTCTTTGCAAAGCTTTCTTCCCGCAGCTAAATCACTCTAGTTCCATCTCAGTTGATTGTGCCAACACCGACACTCTCACATCAGCACGGACATCCCATCAGGGTTTATTTTGCCTGTACCACTGCTCTCATATCAACGTGAATGCTCTGCCGACGCTCAATCATCCTTTGATATGCAAGATCCCAATTTCAATGAGTCTTCAATACCCTTTTCTTCAGATGCTCTGCCTCAACGACTGCCAGAATCATAGTGAGTTACTGTATCATTTTGTTCTGGCTTTACTCAAACTCGCCAGTAGCCTATCACCATCTCCTACGGTTACAACAGCACAAAATACACTATCTCCTTTCTTACAAAATCTCATGGCCTCGGTGAATATACTTTTTCGATGCTACGTTTTCTTTATCTCATTTCTGTAGGTCAATATGACTGCCATTCCTCAACATCCAACACCTAAAATTCTGCAGCGCAGTGGAGGGATTCAGGTAGGTTCATGTTCTCTGTTTAAAGTTCCCAGACATTAACTTATATATATTCAGGTTGAATTTGATAATCTCTATCTAGACAACAGGCAGATTCATCACATTCAAGCAGTCTACGCATCTGGGCAATACTTTAGTCAACTTTTCACCGATTCAATAGTTAGCCAAACCGAAGCAATAAGGGTGTTGGGCCAGCAGGAACTAGATATCTGTCAGTTGAAGCACAAGGACTTGAAGGATCTGGGTAACTGTTGGAGTCAGCGTTGGAGCACTAAGGACAGCAGTGGGGAAAATACGAGAGAATGTGTTTTAGTGCAATGGTATGCTAGTTTGCTGTACATGTTAAATATATCCTTTATATATCTTGAAATCATTAAATAGTCAGTGTGGATCCAGTACCACAGCTAGAAAAGCTCGGGACGATATGCAAAAATTGAAACAAGGTCTCAAAGTTAATCCCGAGGACTGGTCAAGAAAAATGCCACACAATTTCACTGGATGTCTTGCGCATATGGACATTACATATAATATGATTTCATTGCATATCATCTGTATTGTGGGCATTCTGGATCATAACAAGGCTTGTGAGGCACAGGAGATGCAAAGACTTCCACCTATACCTCTTCATCCTCATGTCTGGAAAATTGCCATCAAGCAGATAAATGATGGCACCAGGCAAGCATTGCTGCTTTCTTACAAAATATCATATTCTAATTAATATACTCAAGTATTGCTGCTGTTCAATCACACAATAGGGAGATGTGTGATGTATTTGCCTACGATGGTCAGAGAACGATTGATCCATTGACGGCAAATGTTCGATACCACTTCCTTCCTCAAGATTCCAGCCATTTGTATCGCATGCAAGCCCGTATTCAAGGTGTTGATCTTCTTCAGCCACCGGAAAGCAACATCGATGACTGGCTGGATCCGAGAGGTGAACATTACAGACCAGAACTTGCACAAGCTATCTTTCATTATAAGGCCTGCCGACATTCATCCGAAAGGTTTAAAATTTGTATTCATGCAGAAGAAATGTGAGTGGCAGCTTGGAAATATGGCCATGGACATCAAATAATCCTGGATGGCACTTTTGGGATTTGTGATAGTCGGCTCCTTTTATTCATTGACATGGCTATAGATGAGAAGAGACACTGAGTTCCTATTGTTTTCCTTCTATTTTCCGTACCAACCGGAACCCAAGCCACACACACTTGATATGATACAGATATCATGAGAGAGATGTTGCAGGCTTGGGTTGATGCACTCGGGAAGGACTCCAAAAATACATCATTTTATCTGAAGGTGGCAATAACTGACACAGATACTAAGGAACAGGGTGCCCTTCTGGCAGTTTGGCCATCAATTTTTTTATTGCTATGCAAGTTTCATACAAGGATTTGCTGGGCAAATAAATGCAAAACACTCATCAAAATGGGCAACTCAGTGGACTTCTCTAAGCAATAGGTGATATCTCGTTTGCATGCTCTTGATGGCAGGTATGTTTGCCTATTTATCTCTTATTAGTACCTCTAGAAAAATTAACTGCAACCCGTAGTTTGATTGTGACATCAGGCTATGAAATGGCTGTCAAGCTGGTTGAAGAAGAACATAAGTATCTTACTATGATGGGTACAAATCCTGACACTGTGGCTGCAGCCAAAAATGACCTTGTGTATCTTGTATATCTCACTGGTACCTGGCTTGTGGAGCCTCTGTGGAAAAGTTTGTCACAATACAGTAGAAATGAAGCTGCAAAAATTCTGGATGTGGATGCCAAGGATGTTGCCCCAACTACCAATCATCTGGAATCCTTCAACGGGGTTTTGAAGAGAAAGTACATTAGAGGCTTTCAGAAAGGGGGAAAAAGAATTTGCTTTGATTTATTAATTTTTCTGTTGGTTATGTGAGTTCTCCCGGGAATCTTTCAACAGCACCGTGCAGAAGCTTCTTTCTATGACTGGCTTTCACAAAGATTCGCACAAAATGCTGGGGGTCACAACCTTGTTCAGGAGAGGACAGCCAAGTTGGTACGGGAAAAGAATACTTCAACAATATCTGATGCTGTGCCACCAAAGAAATCTCAGTTCACCTGGTGGACTTCTGACAGACAGATTAACAGGGAAGATGAGGTTGCACATATAATCAAAACACAAAGGATTGGCAATGTGAGTTGGATTGCTCCATACACCATGGCTGCCACTTGTGCCAACAGTCTTGAGATACACATCTGGTTACACACAAGAGGTATAATTTGCTGATGAACTGTTATGGCTGGGCCACATGTTTGTGTCCTGCATTTGAGTTGTATGGACCTGCCTGCAAGCATTTATGGGCTTTACGTTTCATTATCCTTCGGACTCTGTTTCATTTATCACACTTATTCTTCTCATCAATGCCAAGCCTCACTTGCGACTCACATGATTATGTTCCACATGTCTTTTATGTTATATTCTCATCAGTCTCTGCTTTTCACAATTGCCAGCCAACCACATTCATTATTCCATTTCTTATCTGTTTTCATCTCCATGACTCTGACTATTATTTCTTATATTTTCTGGACTCCATTTTAGTATAAATAGCTGCATATGTATTTTGGTCCAGTAGTCAGAAATCAACTTTGTTATTCTGTTAACTCCATCTGGCCTCCATCTGTTTATTCTCCTCTCGTTCCACTATACTTGGTCTCCAAGCTTTCTTATACCGACTTGTCTACAACAACCATCAGACTCCAAACCTCTGTTCGTGGTAACTTCATTCTGAAATAAGGACATCATGTACAACTAAGG
>KN837096.1:584684-608464 GCA_000827215.1 Sphaerobolus stellatus SS14 | reverse complement strand
AAAAGTGGTTGAGGATGAGTGTGGGAAGTTTCTGCTTACAAATGCTGACCAATGCTGACCAATGCTGACCAATACATGGCCAGGGCGCCTTCATGTGACTTGTATATGGAAGCACCTTTATGCGGCTTGATGAGTTTATGATATAGAATATTATTTTATTTTATTTTTTCAATGTACATATGGTAAAAAGAATTTTGTTTTATTTTTCTGGATTTTTTCCGTCGGAGGAAAATTGGATGTTTGAGCGTGGGAACTTTTCGGACATGGCCAGAGCGGCTTCATACGACTTGTATAATAGATGATGATGATAGGGCCAGTCTTACAGAAGACTACAAAATTGCCCTGAGACATGGGAAGGAGACTCGCAAGTTGAGGATCTGTACAGGTGTGTCGTATTTTTCTTCTTCAGTATTCGCCATATATTCACATTAATATTCCAATAGGGCTCATAAACAATGTAAACCTTGCAACATAATCACATATTGTTAACACTTCATGTGTGCGCGCTCCGCTTCGTCGACCCCCTCACATTTGGATTTCGACAACTCGACTCCACGAACTCGACTCTACAACTCGACTCAATTGTTCAATTGACTTCGGCGAATAGGCCTCAGATCTACTTTGATGAATCACTTTCGAATCACTTCGACTCAATCGCTCTACTTGATTCAATTTCGACTGGACTCAACCTTCGACTGGACTCTCTTTGACATCAACTTCGATTCGACATCAAGTAACTTCTGCCTTCCGCAATTTCTGGCTGCAATAGGACAACTCCAGGACAACTCAACTCAACTCAAATTCGACTCAAGGGCCGGAATTGCTCACATATTGGTAGTCGAGTGCACACTATACAATCGAGACTGGCCATTTATGAGTTGGGAAACTAAAGACTCCGAGAGCGGATAATAGATGTGGTCTCATGTAAGTCGTTAATCTTCCATATACTTGAATTCTTATTTACTTACTCTCTTTCAGAGATCCTCTTCGCTAGCGATTCTCTGACTCCGCTCGGCCCTCACGAGGCCCTCGGTCTTCTACTCCTGCTCCTACCATGACGATCATTCCATCCAAGGTGAACTTGTTCAAAATCGCAAGCTCCGCTACCAAATCTTGAACTCTTACTTACTTACTCTCTTTCAGAGATCCTCCTTGCCAGCCATTCTCTGGCTTCGCTCGGCCCTCACGAGGCCCTCGGTCTTCTACTCCCATTCCTACCATGACAATTGTTCCATCCAGGTGAACTTTAGTAGGTTTACCATAATAAACAAGTCTTATCGCATGTTATTTATCCATTATATTACAGAGTCTGTTCTCTTGCATATTTGCGAGACAACAGCTGAAGGCTTTATTACGGGACTCGGCGATGAAGATTGTTAAGCGGCGATTGAGCAGGCAGTATGGAATAAGGTGAGCTATAACATTCGTTTGAATGTGAGATTGGACTAGGGGCTGAGCGGCTTTTTCATAGGGTGCAATTGTTGCAAGATTCTTCTTTGATGATACATCCTTGTTCTTTATCAACTCCCATTTGGCCGCTGTTCAATCACATACATGTCAGAGAAATCAGGACATGGAGTAATTCTGGAAGATGGAGCTGCGTCCCCGCATTCAGAGGTTCCCAATGCTTTGCCGTATGCTAGGGTGGAGATGGGTCAACGATTATGCATCATGAGATATGCTTCGTACGTTCTTCCACTACAGTGTTATTCATCTTAGGCTAACTCATTCTTTAGTTGACCAATGACTTCATTATCACATTGACTTACGGCGGGATGTCGTCATCAAGGCTGTTCAAGAAGGACATATCTCCTGAACCACGACCAACTCGGCAAGCAGTTGAAGAACCATCCCTGCTTCAGACTATGCAATGGACGGATGCCCCAATAAACTTTGCGCCGATGTACAAGTACGACTGTCATTCAGATGAAACACTCAGGGATCCTTCTGTCATTTTACATATGAAATTGAAGGTCCTTGTTCTTACTACTTGTTTCCATGCTTAAATGACTTTAGAATACGCCTCGAAGGCTTTCCCAAATACTACCTGTACTTAGAGTTATTAACCGAGCATATTGCGCTGTAATCTTAAATTGTTGCACATCATGTGTAAGGTTAAACAACATTATATTTTTACATTCAAAACATCACTAGAATTACTTAATTCAACAATTCAACAGCAAGCAGCAACAATAACCACTAGAAGCAATGACAACCACAATATTCAACAATTATAATAAGCAAGTATATCAACAAGCAACTCCGTGGACTCCGGACTACAACAATGATAATGGTAAGCAAGGAGAACAGCAAGAAAGACTAGAGCAACAAAGGACAATAAGTCATGGATGGCAAGCATGACTACACGGCTATAATGGAGCCTTTTGATCAGCAAAGATAAAAAGAAAGTGAAAGAAGTACATGGCTACTAAAGGGCCTTTTGATAGTGTGCAAGGGTGACAACCAGTGATAACAATTAAAGGAAAGCAACCATAGAGTTACACAAGGTTGTATGCTTGTTCATCAAGAAACATTTCGATGGCCTCAATGGATACGGTGGGTGAGAGCGATGAGAAAGTGTCACCTGACCCTAAGGAATCTGTATCATCTGAAGTTACATCCAAAGTTACTGCCACAGGAAGAGTAGAGGTAGAGGGTGGTCCTCCTGGTACTGTATTCCCTGGGTGCATAGGATGGGCAGGACTGATGGAACTAGAGACGGACACAGGAACAAGGATGGGGAATGATGTAAAGAAGGCTGCCGTGGAGCCCAATTGAGTGGAGCTGCTGGAAGCTGGTGTTTGTGTTGGCATTGGAGATGCTGTAGACAGTGGTATAGGTGGTAATGAGTTGGAAGATGTAGATCGGGACGTTGATACGGAGGTTGCAATGGGGGACGGTGGTTGTGCACTGAGAGCATCTTCAATAGCCTGTAAGCCGGTAGATCTCATGGCTGTCTGCAAGCCCCTAGGACTCAATGAAGCCGCCATGCATTCAGGTCGAGTAGTCATGTAGTCAAGACAAGTTGGGCCATGATTGGTATGTAAGGTGTGCTTGAGGAAGTACTGCTGACAATTGCATTTATCAAACAGCATCCAAGAGACTTCATGGTTGATGCCCTGTCTGCCACCGATCCTCCTGTAATAGTAATCACAAACAAGTGGATCTTCAATCATGATCTCGTAATTCTTGTACGCCAAAAGGGAAGGGTTAATGGGCTCTGCGAGGGCGATCACATCTTCATAATAACATTGATTCAGCTCATAGTGCATGAGTTGATGAGCAAAGGGTGGAGTGGGATGAGCGGGCAATGGGATGGGTGAAGAAGAGGTGGAGGATGATGGGTGTATGATACTTGGAGGTGGCATGCTTGATGCTGGTTTGACCGAATCACGCAGAGGGGTCTTGAAAGATGACCCTAGATATTGCACAAAAGGAGTATGATGATGACGTGGCGTTGGGGAATCATAGACATCTGTAAAGCAGTAAGTTTAATGCATTGACATGAATCAATATACATGAGACTGCTTACAAGATCTACTGTCATCTTCTTCATCGCTCATGGCAAGAGCAGAGCCAGCAGTAGCCACGGCGTGCTTGATGAACGGGATGGGTGCTAAGCATCATGATGAATGATAAGCATTGGTATGCATGCAAAACTGTGAATCTTACCCTGTGAAGACTCCATAGCTTTCCCCTTGCCTTTCACATCAACATCAACCCTGCAAAACTTTAAAGGGGAGCCTAACATGAGTATGAGTATTTATTGATGATACAAGGCTGACACACTCACTTGAAGAACCAGAAATAGGACACTTAACTGAGGTACTTCTTGCCGAAGATCCAGCACTAGATGGGGTACGGATCGTAGGAGAACATAGCACTGATTCATCATATCCGTCAAAATTGAAGATACCTGCAAAATATTTGTTTGTAAAAGACTGTTAAAAAGAGAAAGAACATACCGTGCCCTCTAACCTCCCTCTTGGAATACATGGCTGTATGGAGATTGAGATTGCAGTATAACACCTCCAAGGGTACTAGACAAAGTGTTAAAGTGTGAAAGCAAGGAAGTCAAGGAGTGACATACTGAACAATCCACAACCCTCACGCTGCCACTTACAGCCTGCAATAAGTTTTCCCTTAAATTCCCCACTCATGTGTCCATAACGAATATGGAGTTTATGATTAATGCACTGGGTGGGGTCAAGCTCCTGGGTGGCACAAAGACAATAGGTATCAGGAATATAGTACTGAGCATAGGCCTCACTGAGTTCAGTGGGATGGAAGGGTTCATTGCGCTCATTGACTGGCCTAAGTGACGATGAATTCAACAAGACAGGAGAAATGGAAAAGATAGGAAACTCACCATGCGTGCACCAAGGGATTTTCAACGGACCCATTCCCAAAATTAGGCCAACAGCCACACCACATTGCATTAATAGCAACTGCCTTCCCTTTGGCATATATGTCATTTCGCGCCTTGATAAAATTGAAGTCAATATCAGAGTCATAATTGTCCATGAATTGGTAGTCTTTGGCATCAGAAGAGTTCTTCATGGAGACAGAGTAGTGCAGGTGAGGTTAAATGGGTTGGGTGGGTGTGGAATAGATGGCAGAAGTGGGTGGGGTTTAATAGAATAAGTCAAAGAAGGCGGTCAAGATAGGAGGAAGCAGTCAAGGATGAAGCAAGTTGTGAAAAATATCAAGGAGAAAGAAAGGAAGTTTGGGAATGACTGTTGAATGTGTGCAAAGATTTAAGACAGATTGTTGGGAGAAATTCGACATGGTTTGTGGTAGGGGTTTTATAGGAGGAGCAGGCAAAACAAATAAATATGAATATTTACCCTAAAATAGAGGGACCTTCAGTAAATGGGAAATAATGCTGAAAATCATCCACTTACTGACGTTGGGACAGATAACGCGACTGATTTCAAAGTTCTCCAGCATGTTCAAAGCCCTCCAGCAGGCCTACATGTGTTGTCCAGGAATTAAATGGATACTGGAAGTTGCAGAGTAAACATATGAAGTGTGGAATCAGTTAGGAAAGTAGATGCTGGAATTGGTGCTGTAGTTCTAGGCGCATCATGGCAGCAAAAGGGGCAGCTGTGGGCTGTGGACGGTGCGGAGGTGGCCGGAGGTGTCTGGAGGTGTCTGTGGGTGTTCCTGACCAAGCTGCTTGCTCAGGCTTTGCATCCTCCATGAAGCTTCAGAGAAGGTCACATACCTTTGGAGAGCTTTGTTTGACTTCACATCTTACTTCATTCGACTTTGCGTTCTCACCTCGTCTTTGTGTTTGCACAACAAACCCTTGACCCACATCCCGACTTCTTTCTTGATCCTGAGGGCAATGTCTTTGCCCACCTAATTCATTCAACCACACTATCTGCTCCACAACTCTATAAGACTATTATTAGTCTTCCTCAGACCTGGCACAATTGATCCTTGATACTCCTTCTATTCTGACAGGTGACACTTCATCACTTTCATTTCCAATTCGTTTGTATTGTTTCTGTTTGCTTATCTTTTCTTATGGCATATTTCTGTTCACTTATTGTTCTCATGACATATCCTCTGTTCACTTATTGTCCGTCATACCTTTTTGATCATTCACATTATTTGTTTATAGATTCCCCTGAACCTTCGCTGTTTATGCATATACTCATTGTTCTATCACTTTATGTTGTGCTCTGTTCCACATTTGATTCATTTATTTGTAATACTTCCTTCCGCTTTCGTCCATGGACTTATAGTATATAAGTACATGCATCTTAGCTAGTTTTCTCTAGTCGGAAATTAGACCTAGTGTATATCATTCCTGTACTTGAGCCTAGTGCTCATTCTCCTCTATATGCCTCAGACCTCTATTACCTCTGAACTGAATACAACCTTCAAGATCATTTCCGAACTTCACCTCGAACCTTTGATCTTACTCCGAAGTCCTACCTTCATTTGGAACTTTGGTATTTGACTCTGCTCTTATATTGTTGGTTCTAATCTGTTCCAAATTAAGGACACATACATTTCAAGAAGGCACAACCCATGCACATTGAAGCCAAGTCCTTCAGTTCTAACCCTTCATTCTTTAGTGTAACTTCGTTCATTACTTAGGTCATGCTTCGGAACCCTTCGTTAGGATCAGCCCGTAACAGTTTCTATCTGACATACATTCTCAGATTTGTTTCAAACTGTGTGTCATCCAGCATAGATATAACTCTTGGTACATACCTACTGCAGCATATACTGGCTCAGTCTGAAGCTAGCTTAAAATTGGGATGGTGAGCTAGAAAGGCATGACAAGGATATATGACTATATGTATTGCTCAGCGCACAGGGAGTGCACAGCTCTAGCATATACACACAGATGGTCCTGTCATGCAGGCACTGCACTGTATGATATATGCTGATATGCTTCATGGCTGTCTCTATATACACACCAGAATCAAACAGCTCTCAAGTAGACCTGCACTTCCATGGACTGCCACCAGGAGGTATATCCCACTGAGATGAGACACATGCCACCATGGATGATGACCTTATGGTATATACCATGCCAATGACAGGTCTCCTATTCAAAACTGGTGGTGATACAATTACAATGTGCATGCCATATATTATTCATATACTCTGTTGATTTACACCACCATATGCCACTGAGCAGTGCTCTGGATGTGGTCTAGATAGATATATGCTTCTATGCTGCACATTTATCATACACATCTAGCAGATTTACACCAGGGATAGATTCATAAGAAAAACCTTGCTGGCAATGTCCATATGTACATGACCCCATACAATTTGATTATCCCTCTCCTGAAGAGCAGAGCTGTGTATATATACTCCCTGGTTTCATTGCATAGCATATACTAGTGTGCTTATACCAAAGTACATATGTCTATCCCCTAACCAAAGCCAGCCTGTGGTGCACTGCCTGTGGTATACACCTGCAGAGCATCCCATAGTGATATATAGCCAGTACATGCATACCCGATGCAGGCTAAGAGCAATTGTACATCAGCCTAGATATAGCGGCTCGTAACTGTAACAATTCCCAAGGAGTAAATCTACTCTTGACTGGGACATATGTCCAACATGTTGCAAACAGATTGCATTTGGTAGCTCCGCTCCAGTTCCACATACTTCACACGAAGATAATATAATAATGGGTCCAAAACAATGGCAAGTCAGGTCGTATCCATCCTTCCGGTATATATCCATGCTGTGAGACTTTGGTCGTTTCCTGCCTTCGTGTATATATCCGCCTGCGAGACTTTTCTGAGTACAACAAACTTGAAATAATAGCAAGCCGAGTCGTCCTTAACCGCCTACATCAGGAAAGTTGACACGGGCGGCTAAATGGCTTTCTAGCTCGTCGACTTGCTATATAGTGCTACATCAGAAATAATCGCTATGGATCGCTAAGGATCGCTAGCCTCTCTATCACTTTGCTCTGCCTTCGTGATTTTGCGCAGACTGTGTAGCGAAGGTTTCAACGAGTCACGTGCGGTTCAAAACACCTTCGTGTTTCTAAGTGGAACCACCATGATCTTCCCCCACTTGAACTGCAGGGCGCACTACGTACAGTACTCCTTTCTTTTAAACATGCTTTTCGAGTATGGTTACCCTCTGAAGCTCTTAAGCTGGATCCCTTCGAAAGTCCACCGAACTTACTCACTCTGGCTGTGATGACCTTCGTGGATGTTCACCTTTACTCTGCTCTCCTTGTCTCTTGTCTCGCTTTCTGGATCTGGAACTGTGGAGTGTGATGCTGCTTCATTCGTTTAAGCTACTGGCAACTTTCTTGACTGACTTTTATATTATAGTACAATGATATATTTTCGACTCAGTAGAATGGATCACCGGGATAGCATTGGGAGGTCACAGAAAGAATGGCATGTTTCGTTGGTATTGGTATAAGGTGAGTTGCATCTTCACCCTGGTTTTATTTTCAAAAGATTAATTACTTCAAATCCCTCAGTTTGTTTCTTTTATCTACACCGTTCCCACTGCATTCTGGATCTTTGGAGAAATTCATTATGTAGCTCTTTTATTGCTCGTATTATTTCATTACATTAGCTTCAATGTATGTATATTAGACTTAATATTATATATTTGATTTCATCTGCCCGAATAATGTAAAAATATGTGTTACTACCGAAAGCTAAGGCACTAGAGGCCGCTAGATAGCTCAGTATCGAGGTATATAGCTGCTCACTGAGAAACTGTGTACGTCGGCAAGGCTGTCGCTAAGCCTACTAGTGCAGCTATATAATGGCGGATTCGCTAAAAGGGCTATGAGTGATATGACCGATATATGGGCTACATAGGATTAACCAGCTTTTAGTCGCCCGTGTCAACTTTCCTGATGTAGTATATGTCCATCATGCGAGATTTTGTTGAGTACAATGTAGCTTATGGAATAATTATCAATTTCCATTATTCCTTTGTATCTAACCAGAATGAGACGAGATTCAATCATCAAAATATATATCATCGTGATCATCGAGGACAAAAAAAAGCAAAAACGAGAAAGCAATCTGTTATTTCGTCACCTCAATGTTGGCAATCTCAGTACCCACATCTTTCCCTGGGTCTTTGTGTGCTTCGCCTGCTTGCTTCCTGGCTTGTAAGCAGCTATAATTCAACTATTAAAACCTCAAATAGACTCCAGTCATACGTTACTTACGTTGATGGTGGCCTCGCAGGGGCTTTTGATGGCGGCTTCTCCAGATTCTTGACCTTTTCTGTCTTCTTAAACCTTTCAAATGGATCAGGAAAGATTCCCAAAAGTCAAAACAAATGCCACTCACACTTTTACTGGAATATTCACATCTGTGTTCGTGCCATCAGATACCACAGGCGTTAATGGTTCCAGCTTCAGCCTCTTGGCAGGGGGTGGAGCACTTCTGTAACCGTGGTAAACATTTCAACAAAACACTGTTCTTCAATAGTATTTTTTTGACTCACATGTTCTCGTTGTCCATCACATCAGCACTCCGCTTCGAGGGACTGCAAAGATCCCATGAGCATGGTATTTCCAGCTTCAGATGATTATTACACATACCTTGTAAATACTTTACTCCCCCTTGGTGCGATCACACAATCCAACATGCCAGCATCGTCGGAGCTCAATGGCTTTGACACATCACAATTTAGTCCATCTCAACTCAAAGGGACACTTACAATATTCTGATTACTAATGGTAATCCCATCCGCATCGATATTTATCTTCTCCCTGAGCACCTATTGGTTAGAATAGAACTCCATTTTAATTGAATTCCAACTCACGTCGCCAGTACCTTCGCCCTTGGGGCTTTGGTTTTCCATCTCTGGAACAAAGCAGGATTTAAAGAATTACTAAGGATGTGCATGATCAGTACGGTCATTCCAAACAGGTAGTGCAAAGTACGCACATTGCCTTCTCCATCCAACCAATTGTCCGATTCACACACAATTTCCACCATTTTTGTGCTTGTATATCAAGCGAAGTGCCTAACATATTCAACCTGTGCACCCACACAAACTTTTCAACCACCAAACTGTCAGCAAACATCTTCGTTGTCATCTTCCCAGACCAGACCTGCATCCCTCACACAACATCTGGATCCCTCCAACTGGATGCTGCTTCATTCATGATTTGCTGGTTTGGTTCACAGCTGCATTCATGTAATTGATCTTGAACCAAGGTTAACTGAACGATGGGAATGGGAGGCTCCGATTGCCATGTATTCCCAAAACACTATGCATGAATGTCAGAACATGCCACACGTTTATAGTGACAAGAAATGCACCTCTTCATCAGAAATCTCTTGCTGCAATGTGGCCTCCATTAACACATGCCACAGGAGCACCAGATGCTTGGTTTCCATATTGCTGTCCTCGTTGAGACTCCCGCTGCTCCAATGCCGCAACATTTCTCTCTCGAAGACTGTGTGTGTTCTCGTCAACAACGAGGAGTCAATCTCCTTTAAGGTATGTTGGAAGATGCCCAACTGTTCGCCAAGTTTGTCTGCACTTGCAATCCACCTGAGAAGCTCTAATGCATGCAAAATACCAAACACACCAAGCCCACCACCAATACGAAGTTGACTCAATGCCTTATCACAGGGATAGTTGACTATTGCCTTCAAGCTGGCATCGATGAGCAATTGAAGCAGCCAGCAGAATGATTTCCAATCCTTTAGCTTTGTCAGCTAATGAGGATATGGCAGGGTTCATCACTATCGAAGATACGATTTAAAATGTCGGCGGCCTGGTCCTGAGTGACGATATCAGGAGCTGAGAGATCAAGAAATGCAGACTGTCAAAATGTATGGATTTCAGCCAATCTGCAACAGTCGAGAGCTATTGAAAACATACAAATTTGAAGGCCTTTTCAACTTCTGAAGCTTCCAAAAAGCGAACCATATCAACTAAACTTCCTTGGTTTGCCTCACTGTTGCCCTCCGATTCCCATTTTAGGTTCATCTTGCAGTAATGGAAATCATTGAACCACTATAATCATATTGAAATTCAATCAGTGAAGATTGATATATGACAATGTATCACATGCCTGTTGACCACCCCCATTAAATTGCAGCTCTTTTGACCCCTTAAACACAACCTTAATCTTGAGTGGGAGCACATTGAGAGGCTCAGGCTCAGACTTTGTTTTATTCTTGGAACTTCCCCACCTATAGAATCTCTTTGGTGCATCCCTGAAACCATATATTAGTTATATTCTCAACATCGAGGGAAACAAGACATTTTACCCATTGTCCTGGTTAGTATCCACCTTTGCCTTGGGTACATTCCTAAGTCCACATATCAGCCACCATTGCTATAGTGAAAGAAACTAGGTGTACATACCCAGGTTCCTCATCTGCATCAGGCTTCCTCTTCCCTTTTCCCTTCAACTTCGATGCCTTAGTAGTTTTCTTTTCACCAGGTGTGCAATTCGTAGGTGTATTGATGAGCAGGATCACAGCCTGCTTGTCCATCATAGAACTTCATGATACATGCAAAAAACCATCATCAATCCTGAAGTCCTGATAACCAAATGGCTTTCTTACCTCTTCCTTTCAGTATTCTGCTTGTCAACCTCGACCTTCGCCTCATTCTTCTTAGGTCTCTTCTGCTCCTGTTCCGAGATGATGTCAATGCCAATGGAACTAACACACATGTCATCAATTTCCTTCACTTCCTTTTCTTGGGGACAATCTTCATGCTCTGAATGATGTTGGCCTTCTGCTAATTATGCCATTGGAACACCTCGTCTCTAGGAGGTTTGCCATATTCACCACTGCATAGATATGCAGCGAAAAGCCGGCAGTCTTCTTCCGCCATGTGATTGGGTGCAGAGAATCGGAAACCTTGGTTTTTAGGAAAGCGATTATGGTTGACCCACTCATCCAAAGCCCCTTTCTGGTGATCCATTGCATCCCATGAGGGGATTAAGTGCCTGCCCTTCCATTTCTTGTCATCTTGCATTGGAACCAAAGCTTTAAAGTAATCAATCAATAAGCGAGGAGTTCAAAAGCTAATGTAACCTTTGTACTCACCATAGGTATCCAACAGATATGTTTTAAGAACCTCAACATGAGTATCTGGGTCAGTTAGTATCTTATTCATGGTAATATCATACTCGATCATGTCCTTGAGCAATAGAACCCCTATTGGGATAAATGCATTCGGAATGCGTGGACGGTATGGTGGCAATATCTGCACATCTTCAATTGGCACTATATGATATACCAATTTCAGCAGATCATTACAGAGTTAATAAAAGGAAATAATACCCTTCTGATGTCATGTGAGAAGCCCATTTAAAACTGTATCCACAGCTTGGTATTCTTTTGATCCAAGCAAGGCTTGTGTTTCATACCACTCTTCTTTAAATTGACAATATCATCAAACTCAATTTCAACATGACATAAATGAGTATACTCACCTTAAAGAAGCTGGTGTGCCAGTATCAGTCAAACCACCTGCCCATATGAAAACCAACCAATTCAAATGCTTCCTCAACTCAACTCCAAATGCGAAGAAAAGTTTAGGAAGTGCAACAAACATATCCTTTCTGGAGATGAATGAGAAGCAGCCACAGCCAAACAGTAAGAAAGACATACTGTGTGAGTGGTTTAGCTTCCCAAGCCTCTGCCTCTGCATACTATTTCTTTTTCTCCCCTTCAGGAAGTTGATTGAAAACCTTCTTGCGTGCTGTCATTTGAATGGGTAATGTCTTTTGACAGGACATTGATGGTTTCCACTTGTCCTCTATCATTTGCATGAGAATGAGTGGCCCAGCTGTTGCCTCTTTGTGTGCCCACAGCTCCTTAGCAGACAGCCTGCATGCACACTCAAATAGCATCTTGAAGACATCCAGTCCACAACGAGTAAACTTGGTTTGACCAGTGAGAAGACTGTTGAGCTTAGAACAAATTTTCTGAATGATGATTAGACACAGACGTTGGACATCTGTTGAGAGCGAATCAGAATACTCACCTGGTTCGCCTAGAAATGTAGATTCTTCAACATGAATAGTATCAGGGCTTACATACTGTATTAAATGCACCATTCAGGAATGAAGTTTCTGGAATGAGTCTGAGCTTTGAAGCTCACACATTCGACATTGGAGAATGATGTTGGGAGTGGGCAAATACTTAATCACATCCAGTTCGGATATAGGTCTTCATGTCAATCATTGAACTCAAACCTTCTTTTTTGCCTAGCCAAACAAACAAATTGAGTTTAAGTCTAGTTAAATGTTGCTGTAAACCTTGTGATGTGCATATAGAAAGGTTACGTTAAAAATGCATATATGATATATTACTATGTTTGACACTGCAATAGACTTTCCTCAGGATAATATTTCAAGTAGCCAAAATCACCCTGGAAATACCAGAAAATAGCCATATATTCTGGGAGATAACAAAGTATACATTAAAAGCTTCTAGTGCAACATATAAAATCTTCCAATTCTCATGCATCATTATCACTCACATTGTGGTCACTGCTTGAGCTATCATACTCAACATCTCCTACAGCTAATGATTCCATCATGAAATGATCACAAAATCCCAAAACTGAATACCCATCTCGATCAACAACCCTAATCCTGACATCACCTAACTTGGTTGCCAGAAGAGCATCCCATCTAGCCCACAGTCCATGAACTGTGTACCTTCCCGAAACACTACAATCTTGAATTGTACACAATTTAGGCCATAGCTTGCGATTCTGAGAAATGAAGGTAAGCTGCTCCATGAATCTTTTGAGAGAGCTGGTGCGGGGGTTTCGGGCATGGATTCGAATGATATCAGCATTGAGGTGGCCAGGCAATGCAGGAAATTCGTCTGACCAGTCAAACTCCAGATGCTTAAGGTGTTCAGATAGTGGAATGCGAACGATCAGACATGGCAGCTAGGCGAGAGGCTCAAGAGGTCTCAAATGGTTGTGATGGTGGCGCTGAAGGCAAGAAATTTCGTGAAGTGTTAAAAAGAAAGCTACTTAGTTCTATTAACCAATAAAATGATAACATTTTAGAGTAACTCAATAGAATACTATTGACAGTTTTATAAAGTGTATTCTGTTACTCAAAGGCTTGGAAACGTAAGATCATTTCCCAACATCCCATCAAAATTAGCAAAAGGATCATGCTGGGGAGTGTGAGAAGTAGAAGGTGAGGAACTATTGGTACCCCAGTTGGCACCGGAACCCTGTGCAATCAAGTGTTGCAGCTCCAACTGCTTCTCCATCATTTTTAGCTCATGTTCTTGATCCTGTAAGGGCAACCCTTGAAGCCAAGCGGACGTCATGCAGAGCTAGCAGAGGGGAAATCCAAAGATATATAAGTAAACGAAATACATACACGCGAAGGGAGTCTCACCTAGCAGAGGGGAAATCCAAAGAGAAAGACTTGGATTGCCTCTGCCAGAGTGAGCCCACTATATACCGTCCGGAAACGGGAACGTAAACCCCGAAAGGAAAATGAACAATGATCTGATGAACTCGGGAACAATAAAGAAAGGGGAACAAACCAATGAGAAGGAAAACAAAGGAAGCGGAAGCGAATGGAGAAACAATGAAATGATCCCGACGGCCGACCAGTGCTAAACAACCCATCACTCATGCGCTATGACTACATGTGCATATACCCTCCACCAGACGACCACTGTCTCCAACCAAACCTCCCACTCTCCGGCCACAGGAGTCGACGAATGTGCTGAGGGTGAATCCCACGCGGAATCGCTCCCAGAGGGTGCTTGACGCGAGGGGTAGTTCCGGACGGAAATATTCCGGGCGGAAATCTAGGGGCGTCCCCTGACAGATCCCGCAGCCTTCATCTCTCCTCAGCCTCAATCTGCAATCAACTCCGCTCCGTTAAGCTGTCCTGTTTGATCTTCTCACGCTCGCGTTGGGCCTTCAGGTTTTTCTTGAGAACCTTCAAGCAGACAGCATGGTCATCTTTATTCATTAGACGAACCTTATCCATGGCATCAAGTTGCATCTTTGGCTGTCTAACACCACTTTCCTTCTTAGGAGGTAGTCCCTGGCTTGCTGATGCTGCTGTGACCTTCTTGGTAACCACCTTCTTTCCCTTGGACTGGACCGCTCCGTCATCTTCTAATTCACTCTCTGAACCAGATTGGTGAGCAGAATCAAAGGAATGATGGTGCTGTTTATTTGTTAGTCAAAATGCTCATCTCATACTGTCATAATTAACTCACAGACTTCTCGGCACTATCTTTACTCTTGCTTCCACCCAATCCACTTTCCTCATCAGAGACCGAATCATTTGAGACATAGATATCATCAGGATGCAGCACCGAAGTATCAACAACAGATCCACTATGGCTCACTGCTGAACAGTCAACATTGGGGTTCCTACTGAGATAGGGATAGAGCCGCTTATACCAAGGAAAGGTACACTTTATCTTATCTATTTAAATGGATTAAACCCAGAACATGATTGGCATATCAAAGCAGGAGAACTCACCCCTAACATTCCCCATTGGAGTGTCCACCTGAATCTCATCCTCCTTATTGACTTCAACCAGCCCATGACCCGTTGATCCCAACTCATCATTCAACTCCTTGAACTTCAATTTGATGCTGGAACTTGCATGAGTATGTATCCTGGTGCATATAACTCAAATACGCACGAGTTGATTCAATTTTTAATGGTCTCTGCAAGCTTATTTTCATCCTCATCAGCCCACCTCTTCGACCCATCCTCTTTGAGTAATTTCTTTCCAATTGCTTGATAGTGCTCTGTCAGATTCTGCCCACTGTTCTTAACGGTCCAGCCCCATCTCCAAGGCTCCAGCCAAATGCTTGCTTCCATTTTGGATTGTCCTCGATTAAAGTAAGCAGCTTATCCATATAAACATGCTCAGTCTGATGTTGCCAACTGTATGGAGTGTCAGATGTATTGGAGATAATATTTGGTGGGATCACTCACTTGATGAGAATGTGACGACCCTTTCCGTCACTGTCATCAGGCTTCTTCTTCTGAGATGACTTCTTGATAGCCGATTTTTTTGCTGGTTCCTTTTTCGTAGGTGATTGCTGCTTTCTGAGCTTGCGGATCGCCCTTGGAGATGGTGACGGTGAAGAGGGCTCTGCCCTTTTACCCTTAGGTGAACTAGCAGTACGTGCCATCTGATTACAACAAAAAAAAGTACTATGTATTTCAAAGTCCGACTTGCGGAGCATGCGAAAACGAAAATGAAAACAGTGTGTTACACGAAAACAGCTCCTGAGCTGTTTTCATGCTCAACCAAAAACGGCCGCAAAAACAAAACTCGAAAACAACCACGAAAACGTGAACTCTGAATTCCCCTAATAACTTGTTTGAGTACCAGTCACAATGCTCTCCCTCAGCTGCAGGGAGGATGAGCGCTATTCTGCGGAGTTTGAAACTGACTACTTAGCCTTTCAATCCAGGTGAGCATGACCCCAACTGCACCTCAATCTCCCAGATGAAGGACATCTTGTGTTCACAAACAATTTATATAGGCAATTTTGTCCCAATCCAACAAGAAACCATGAAAATATGTGCTTGGTGATACAACAACTCATATCAGCAACACAAGGACAGTTTCCTCAGGGTGAACATTAATGAAACTTAATATGCAGTCCTTTCTATTTGATATAAGCTGAAATACAATATGAACACACTTGTTTTTGAGTTTCTCTCATAAAGTTGTTGCTTACTCCTGGCTCAACGGAGCTGTGCCATTGCTAATGGGTGCCGTGTGACAGAATGTGACTCGGGTACTATCAGCTTCGTTGGCATTCTCCACAGGAGTCATAATCTTATTTTGTGAGTTTTATTTTGTTATAAAACATTCAGATTCATGCCGTATCAAGTTTCAGACTTGAATTCCAGCATTATAGCCCAGCGGCAGGGAAATACTGAAAGTTATCAACTACCTGTCCACTGTTAGTATGCTTTCAGCTGCTTCCAATAGATTATCTTTTATGTTATCTATGATTAAGCTATGATACAATATGACTATGGAGCCTGAGCAGTGCCAGCTTAAAACAACAGCTATTGAGGTTTGATCTATAGCTTTTTGATGATGGCTATTCACTTTTCACTTTTCGAAGTGATCCTTTCTCTCTGAGAACATTCTCCATAGCTCCTCTACATTATATAAAAGCTATATAATGTTTCCTGGCTCTTTGGAACAATGTTATGAGTACATTTGAAGCTTCCAAGAACACTGAGATGGCATAGAGAGCTACAAAGGGTGCTACCATTAATTTTACACTGTGCCCAAGCCCTCACTTATTGAAGGCCCACACTTCTATCTCCACATATAGGTCTCCATCTCAACTCGAGATATTATGTTAATTGTCAATGGTATGGTGTATTATATTTGTGAATTTTACTGTAACTATTTAACAACTCAGAGGCTGCCTG
Source organism: Sphaerobolus stellatus SS14 (assembly GCA_000827215.1). Classification (NCBI taxonomy): domain Eukaryota; kingdom Fungi; phylum Basidiomycota; class Agaricomycetes; order Geastrales; family Sphaerobolaceae; genus Sphaerobolus; species Sphaerobolus stellatus. The sequence goes on along the minus strand of KN837096.1, from coordinate 591,555 downwards.
TGTTGAGATAGTTATGCAGTCATATGGCAATGCTCATTTGCTGGTCAATGATATATCAAGAATGTTTTGAGAGATATGTATAGGCAATGTCCTACAGAATTCTTATGATAGGACTAAGCATTTTAGGCTCTACCCTGTCCCAGTATGTCATTCAGCTCAGCAGAATGCAGAATTCGAGATTTCTCACTATCTCCCTGGCTCCTGGCAGCATATATGGGTGAGCAAAAATTATTATACCTAATTTGCATGCTATCAGACATGGAGAGGTAAATAAAGTTAGTATGACAGCTATTCTAACATCCAGACTGCCAGATAATCCTTACTACAAGCGTAGTTCCCAATTTCGAAAAGCTAGATGGATCTATTAGTCTGCACCAAAAATAAATGACTCTTGAGTTCTTTGAACATGCGTCATTGATGTGGCTCAGCTATTAATGACTTAGAATATACCTGTTCTTACCCTAATTCTCCTCTACTTAATGTTTGAGTACCCTCTTTGTTTCTCTACTCAAGATTGTCAATTATATTTTTCCAAGAGGTAATCTATGACTAGAAAAGCTTTATAAGCGGAGGGAGGGCCAATCTGCCAAAGGTATAAACTGAAACCTATTTTCCATTACCAAAAAGTCATTGATGAAAGCTGAATACCAGTTATTTTAAGCTGGCACTGCTCGGGCTCTGCATATGACACAATTATGATTTAAATTCGTTTATCAACTGCAATAAAGATAAGGAAAAGATAAGCCCAAGTATTTAAGTAGATGCAAAACTAAATAGTGTCCCGTGGGAACACCTTTGGGTCCCAGCCAGTTACCTTCCGGTCCTGTGCCTGAGAGCCGCTTGTCCCATGCCCGAGCCATGCCTGTCACAGCTCTGTACCTTATCGGTCCCGCGTGTCAGACAATTGTGTCCTTCAACTGGGACTTTCCTGTCCCAACTTTATAGATCTCCTCATCCACTTCACCAAATAATACAATCCGGGGCTCATTATAAAGCTAGTATCTGCTACATTTCAATAAAATTACTTAACTAGACATATATACATTCATCACTGCTATATACATGGCTATGTCCACAGATTGATAAATTGGACATATTTCCTCCTACCCTACCAATTACATCAAATTTATTATTTTGATGGCATATTTTGTTACTAAAAAATATACGCATAATCAAATATATCTACATAGATCTGTCATCATATGCAGTGTTCAGAATTTGCTAGGTAATCATTATCTAGTTTCAAACTGAGTGGTAGCTTATAATCCAGCGGGCCTCCATAATAGGACAAATGGAAAGCGCAGATAAATAAATAAAAAAGCATCAATGAGGTTCAAGCTAATCACACACTAGAAATTTTGTCCAACTGCAGATGGAACCAGAATATATTAAACACTACAGTCTTAGTACATGTGTGGCAATAATAAATGTATGATGATGAGTTCAGAAATGGGTGCAAGGAGAGGGAGATACAGGGCAACAGGACAACTTACTACAATTTTAATCACCAATTATGTGTAACCTTACATCATATACTCATAGCCTAACACCCAACACACATAGATAACCACATTCTCAAGCATAGTCCATTAAAACAGACTATGGATACGGACGGATGGAGATCGGCACTGTGCGAGTGGACAGAGAGCAGCAGTGAAAATGGGGAGAGAATCACAATCACAAATCACACAGTCCATTAAAACAAACTATGAATGCAACTGGATGGAGATGTGCAAAGGATGCAGGACAGAGCGAGATGGTACACGTCAGCACATCTTGAAGAAAGCCTTACAGATTCCAACAGTCAGTAAACTCAAAAAAGGAAATGGGTGTAGTAAAATAGCAAAAATACATTTTAAATTACCGGAGAATTAGATTTCACATCGAAAATCATATTGAGCTAGTACATGGTCCATATAGTAGTCAGAAAGGTTAAGGGGTACCGAGGAGAGGAGAACTCGGGAACTGTGGTGAGTGCCATGTCATTGTGTCACCTGTTGTCATGGACAGGGCTAAAGATCGCCATTATAGAATGCTCATTTAAGCAACATATATATATTGAGATACCCTCACTCTCATTAATGATGCAAATACAACGCAAATACAACACATATATAGACACTCATCCAAATATATCATATATTGTCAACTTCAAATTGACTCCAAGATTAAATATTTTTGCACAACTCTTCTCAGGTATAGCTTTCATTTGCGCAAATTTTTATGTGAAACAGTGTGCCCGTTGTCGAGATCCTTAAAGTCAGGACAGCTCATATATAGACATTCATCCAAATACATCATATATAGTCAGTTTTCAATCAGCTACAAGAATAAATATTTTTGTGCAATTCTCCTCAGTTATAGCTTTCATTTGCACTAATTTTTATGTGAAACGGTGTACCCATCATGGAGATCCTTAAAGTCAGGACAATCAGGTGAAGTGATGGGACTGGAAGGTAAGCCACCAGGACTGGAAGGTGTTCAGTTAGGACAATGTTATGTCATGCTAAGTAGATAGAACACTCCTGTAAATAATTTAATTTACTCAGTTCTCTTGAATACAAGGTCTTTATAACTGTTCAATTAATTGTAATCTATTCTTGTTGAGCTACCTTGAGGGATTACATCTCTAAACAAGGCCAAACCCTTACACACACCCATGGTACCACTGGCCCTCTCACTAGATCCCAATGTTGATGAGACTGTCAGAGCTCATAGAAGTTCTTATATATCAATATGTTTATTTATTAGATGGTTTGGTGACACAGTGTAGTGAGCATTAACATACCTGTCACTTAAAAACTGGATGAGAAGGGGGGTTAAGATGTGTTTACAGAGAGCTCACCATCAAAGGCATGCCTCCCTATTGGCCAAAGCAAAAATAGCTGAAAAGCCATACAGACCATTTCTATGGCTGTATTTTATGCAGCCTCATACAATACTGTTTGGCACTGTACCATCTTATAGCTAAATCTACAGATTAACCTCTCAGAATGGTTGGGTGCTGTAGAAACGGTCATTGACCTTGACAGTCTGGAATTCTGGCCAAAACTTGCCCTACTATTTGTACATAATAAGTAAAATAGGTTGATATTGTATGGGAACTTACTGAAAAGATAAAGTAAATATTGGGCCTTAAAAGAGCTAGGGATAGATTGGAAGAATAACTTCATGAATAAATGCCAGTAACTGATGGAAACTATACATCATTTGGAGAAGCTGAAAAATGTTACTAAGAAATCTTGCTAATATATTCAACCTCACCTAAAAAGCAAGTCCCCTTGTATATATCCTCTTAGTAATATATCACAATTCATGATTGGCTACATTTTTCAATCAGTACTCACAAGCTTCCACCAAGGGAGGAAGATGTTCACCCTTCTCTTAGACCAAATTGGGAGGAAATAACAATAAAATTGAGGCTACTTAGAGTCTAGAAGGCATATGATAGAACAGGTTTTACTCTTGCTCACAGAGAACCATCCTGCTGAGCACAGCTACAGCCCACTTCCAGCCAGTTTGATTTCGAAGATGCCTTGCCTTCATGTTAAAAACTCGACATACCAAGTCAGGTCTATCTGATGGTGTCTGGCCAGGGAGAAGCTCATCTGTGATCTCCTTCCAGGCAGGATTAGTTGTCATTGTTACAAACCATTTTGACTTAATGTATTTGCAACAAATGGCCATGGAGTCCTGATACAATTGCTGCATATTGCGTGGACTGCCAATATGGCTCGAAGGAAGAACCAATCGACGGCCAATATTGTCCAGAGAGGCATCCCCTGACTGGAGAGCATCAGCAGGTCCGTTGTAAACCTCAGCCCTCAGCTTATTTTGGTTGAATTGTAACCATAATAAATGAGACAGCTCAATTTGAGCCCAAGCATCAACAGTGTATTGTTGCAGTAAACAACCACCTCGGTGCAAAAGGCCCTGCACTTTATCTTCTGGTTTAATGTGAAGCCTGTATGCAGGAAACCATCCACAGCTGAGCTTGATGCCCTTCTCTCTCATTCTCATTCTCATTTTCATTCTCAACCCCTTCTTCTTCCTCCTCTCTACTCTGATGATTTCTGCAATGTTTGCCAGGTTGAAGTGTCATTGATCAATTTCATCCAAAGTCACCTCTGGAAAACAGCAAGACATAGTGGAGGGGTGTGTAGTATGGACTGCCTTCATCAATCCTACATACTCCACCACCTTGCAGGTACAAAATAATGTCTCACTTATTATAAGGTTGATCTGCAGGTCCAAGGAGGAGTGCAGCAACCTCACTTGAGGTTGGGGCATTATAGTGCCTTTGATCTTTGGTAGCATCAAAGTGAAGCTGAAGGGTGAGATGAGAGTGATTTGACTGCTCCTCCAGGATCTCTTTGGCAGACTTGTACAGCTGAACATATGGGTTGCAGTTGGTCAGAATAGTTTGCAGTGCCTGCATCATATACTGATTAAGATTCCTGTTATGAACATTTGCCATGTGGTGTTCCAAAGCTTCTAATGGGTTATAGAAGTAGAGCTGGACATAGGAAGGGAAATCACTGGGTTCTGGAAGTAAAGACCCAATCATACGATATAGTTCACCATCCACCAGAAAAGAGTAGGGACCACCACACTGCTCCATACAATCATTTAGCTTGCAACCAAGTGAAATGAAAGCAAATGCTGCATTGTACCTGTGTATATTCTCTCTGAACTCTTTCCCAACAGATGAATCATCTTTGAAAAGGTCCAGGAGGTCAGGAGGTGGTGAAAGAGGTGGTGGTAGTTTTATATGACCATAGTCACAGCATAACCCAAATTTTGGATTACACTTTGAGCCCACATATAGAACATGCTCCTCCAGCCAATGCAATGCATTGCAATGCTCACATGTGACATTCATCCTAGGTAGTGTGTCTTGATATGTATATCTAAATGAGGTGCATGTGGTTGATTAGGAGTACATGCAAGAAAACCATCAGGATGGTTGTGGTCATCAATTAATAATTGCTGCTGTGGAGGGGGAAAAGGGGAAAAGTGTGGATCAAAAGCAGGGAGTGGGTCAGGTAATGGTAGAGGCATTGCTGGCCTGTACAGAGCAGGAGCAAGAGGTAGTGGGAGAGCTGGCAGTAGCAGTATGGGGACTCTTGAAATTTCCTGCTGTTTTCTCTGGGCAGTTGCATTCATTAACTGCTGGTTAGCTGCATCAGCCTGCTGTCTTAATGCAGCAATTGCAGCAGACCCAACAGCAACAGGAGGCTGTGGTGGAGGAGGCTGAGGTATAGCAACCCCTTGCCTATGTGGAGCAGGAGCAGGAATTGCAGCCCTGGCTGTTTCTGCTTGAGCCCTGATATTTGCAACATCAGCTGTGTTAGCCTACTGCCTTAATGCAGCAATTGCAGCAGATCCAACAGGAACAGGAGGCTGAGGTATAGGAACCCTTGCTGGCATGGAGGAGCAGAAGGAATTGCAGCCCTGGCTGCTTCTGCTCAAGCCCTTATATCTGCAACATTAACTGCATCAGCCTGCTGCCTTAATGCAGCAATTGCAGCAGACCCAACAGCAACAAGAGGCTGAGGTATAGGAACCCCTACCTGGTGTGGAGGAGCAGGAATCGCAGCCCTGGCTGCTTCTGCTCAAGCCCTGATATCTACAACAGTCTCTTTACTCCTTTTCAAGGCCTGAGTAGATTATTCATGCATTTGGGGATCAGGGGAAGCAAAGGGATCATCAGTATTTCTCTGAGTTCCCTGCTGCCTGGTGGTTGGAAGGTGAGGGAAGGGCTGAGAGGGAGGAGGGGGAGGATTTTGCAATCTTTGAGCAGCTCTCTCCTGGATGTGTTCCCAGCAATCAAAAGGTGAAGACATAAGCCTGCTATCCCTCTCAGAGGCCCTGGCTTCTGTTCTGGATCTCTCAGGTGTTGTAGGAGTCCTAATATAGTCATTATATATTTTACTGTTAGCACTGGAAGAAAAGAAGAAGGGTTGGGAGACATAAATATTTCCAGAATTAATTGTTTCACTCTTTAGAATCTTGATAGGACCTCCTATAACCTAAGCTATAAAGGTTTCCTAACAGCAAGTGAGTAGGAGGAGCAGAGAGCAGAATGACGGTAGCAGGGAAGCGAACATGGAGGGTAGTGGGTGGCAAAACATGATATTGTGGGAGCAGAGAGCCTACACTATTTTTTTTAGAATTCTTTGGAATTTTTGGGGGGCTTCTAAGAAGCAATGATGGCCATGAGGCCAGTGCATGTGTGACACAAAGTTATTCTTAGTGCAGTCCGGAAGGAATCTATTTATATCTATGCTTCGAAATCTACATATGGTAAAACAAATTTTATATGAATTTTCCTTTGAGGAAAACAATTGGAGAAAGAGGTTTTTTCATTTTAGCAGTCAGTGGGAACTTTTTGCTGACAAAGCAGATATTAAGCGCCTTGATGCAGCTTTATAATATAGACAAGTCAGGTCCTGCGCTCCGCTCCGGAAGAAGAGTCTGGGATTTATTGTGATCTGTCAGAATAAAGTCTACCGAATATTGATTAGAAAATGGTTATTTTGCTCTGCTCCGGTGTAAAATATCTATGAAAAATTCAGTTTAGGCAAATTGCCTTGCTTTATTCTGGACATGTCTAATCTTTGCTGCTCTGCTCCTTTGAATTTATATACCTTCAAACTGCATTATTCATGATATGACTGTTGAGTAATGGAGTCATGAGCCAGCGGAACCGATGCAGTAGATGGCTGTAATATTTGAAAAAATAAAATCAAGAATCCTTCTGATCAGTCATAAATGCAGTTAATTAAGTACTTAAATTCTCAGACTTCAGAGTCATGTGAGCATTGACCGATGAAAATGGTGAACTACAGGTCCCAGGAGTCATACATTG
>KN837096.1:566308-581029 GCA_000827215.1 Sphaerobolus stellatus SS14 | reverse complement strand
TGCTGCGATTTACCCTACACCACCATCGTTGAGTATAAGGTGTGCATTTGGACATTCTTGGGTGGAAAGATTTGACATAAAATGAAGTTCTCTGGTGAACCGATTGTGCTGCAGAAGTGCAGAGCTCACAGCAGTGGTCCAGGTCTCAGGAATGATGTTGGACCATTCGTTGTGAGGCATATTGGACCTGTTCCAACCGTCGTATAAGAGCCATCTAAGTCCCAAGTTAGGATGAGCAGGACGAAGTCGGTGATACACCCGTCCCTGTATAGCAACGAAGCCAAGTGGGCCTGTTAGATGTGGGAAGGACTCACTGGTTTCCATTGCCGCGAATGAAAATAGTAAGTTAAGCTTTCGGCTCAGAAAAGATATATTTGGCTGAGTTGCTAACCATAGAAATTGCGCAGGGAGAGGAGGTAATTCTGCAACGATATAAGCATACTTCCCGCGTTGCCCACAGCAGAATCCTCCATTTCTCTCTCCAGTCAAGAGCAAGGTATCGCAGAACTGACACCTGCTCCAAGTATAGTGAGGTTGTCGCACTTGAACCAAAAGCCATAGATTGATTTCGTCTGATTGAGCTTGGAAAAATAAATAAGAATTTTAGCGCAAATTATAGTATACGGTAATTACACACCGTCCTGCATTGTCCATCCACTCTTCGGAGAATTGTGGTTGCTTGTTAACAGTTTAACCTCTAAGTTTCTGCTAGCTATATGTGAGCCTATAGAAGGATAGCTTGAGTTTCAGAGACGGTCTAAACTTCACAGTAAGTATCAGTCTAGATGCGTTGGTTCTAGATTGGCCTAGAGTTGAGATGTGCCGATTTCAAGAACAACGGGCTCCAGCCACGCGATACCTTAAGTGGAAACATACATAGGCACAGTGAAACATTCTTCTTCTAATCTAATAGGAATGGAGAGGCCTTGAACATATTGGAACATAAAGACTTCTTTCTCAGAACTTGATGTCGTGAGTGGTTAAAATTAGTTCTAGACCATTCCATGATGAACGGTCTTGCTGCATATCCCGCTTTCAAAATAATTGCGGACATTCGTTAAGCAATTGACTAAAATACCTTGCGGAATCGGTAAAGCTCTGGACTTATGCCAAAGAAGTATTCACTTTTAAGTTAGTCAGACCAACATCCTGAAACCATGAGGTGAGCTCTAGATTCGTATTCCTCTCCGAGATCCTCCGTGTTAACGTTCCTTTCCATTTTCATGCTAGTAAGAATTCTTTCATACGTCGTGAAAAGGAAGGACATAAAGTCTAGACCGTCATTTTGTTCGCTTTTTTGTACTTTGAAGGGGATTGAATGTGGATTGCGGCTGTCAGTGAGTTGCAGCAATAACCTGGCATTTATATAGCTCCTTTTACTCTAAAAAAAATCAGAATGTCAATGTTATAAAAAACAAATTCTTCAAATAATGACTGTCGAACTCAAGATAAGACTGTTCTAGATTGGTCTATTGTTGACACGTGGGGACCGTTTACCGGGATCCTGCTACAGAACCATGTTGCGAAGAGCAAGATATACTGAAAAATCTAGAACACGTACGGGAATGACCGAAGAATATGCAGCAGAAGTAGAGTGATTGTTTTTTTTTGTTGTTTCAAGTTCTAGACCATCCCCTTTATCACGCTTTAGGATAATAGCGAACGGCCTGGAGTTTCAGCCAGATATCTGTAGCTACATCCTCCAAGCCTTAAGTTTTAGAAATCACCCGTAATTCAGTCGTGAGGCGAGGTTCCGGACGGACATGTCATATACGTACATGATCACTCGTTTCATTATCATTCTGAGTCCTTTCCATTCGATACCGTAATTATTCGGCATATGCTAAATGTCTAGACTGTTACATTTTACTTTTCCAAGATTGTGATAGTAATACACAGAGTCTAGACCATTGCATTTCAATCTCTTTATTATGACGGCGATAAAGAAAAAGAAGAATACTACTGAGTCTAGGCCCATCCATGGATCTTATCACAGAGAGCGTGATAAGATATTTTGATTGGCAAGCGCTATAATTATTCGGCATATGCTAAAGGTCTAGGCCATTGCATTTCTATCTTTTTATTGTGACGTGGTAAAGAAAAAGAGGAAGAATACTGAGTCTAGCCCATCCATTGATTCTTATCGCAGAGAGCGTGATAAGATAGTTTGATTGACAAGACTGGGAAGTTATGGCTGCTGGGTATATAAGGAGAGGTAAAAGGCAGCGTAAGGAACGAAGCCCACCCAAAATAAAAGGTCACTTTCCTAAAAAGGGCAGATTCATAGAATGTTTAGGATACGAGTGATAGAATAAGGGTAGTAGTAGTAGTAAAATATAGTAAAAGAGTAGGATCGGAGTTTTTTTAAATCAGAACACATACAAACTAGTAGAGATTTCAGCCACCAGCTATTTTTCAAGGAACAATGGTGAAACAATTCCACGTGACCCAACATGTTGGGGGCACCATTGCTTGTTCTACCACCATCACCACCACCACCACAAAATTATCCCTCAGCTGCTATTAGGTTTATTGCTTATTTATCTGTGATGTATGATGGTCTACTGTTGGATTGAGTAGTGGTATATCATGAGTTGGTGAGTTTACCAGCTGTTCTTTTATTCCAAATTCAGTTGTTAAATTCAGTTATAGACCTGGGTGTTTCCTCTCAAGTTATTAGAGCTGTGTGAGACTGGAGGCGTATTTTCTTTTGGGGGGGAAAGCCGGAAGACTGTCCGGGCCTGAGGGAGGTATGACCTCCGTGCTAATGTGCAGGGTCATCTTATGAAGGTTGTTGGTTAATCCCTTTAACCACAAGAGGGTCGTACATCCGCTGCTTTCATTCTGCCCCACATGATTTTAGTCTTAAGGATTGGTTATAGTGAGCTTGGGATGATTTTTCTGAGTATATATCTTGGCTCCATCTAATTCACCATCATAGTGAGCTCAAACAGTGCACATCAGCTAATACCATGATGATTTACTGCCCTCTTAGTAGTGTGTTACTTAGATACAGCTTATAATAACCCCATTTCTTGAATGATCCATCTCACATTCTTTGACCTTGGAGCAATTGAACAAGGGAAATTTAGAGGGTGCCTATATGCAGTCTATCAGAACTTCGCTTCAAATATGCAATCATAAAGAATCTCACAGAATGAATCCTGCCATTGCTGTAGTCGCATAGCAGATATCAATGGTTTTTCCATTCTGATCTTTGGAATCTAAGAATGTAAAAGCAGCTAAAAGACATGCTGATTCCAACCAAAAGCATATTTTCAGCTAGTAAATGTCCAAGACACACCCTTGAGATATATTTGTCAAGATGTTCTCCAAATTTTGAGTGGTACCAAATACTTATTGCCTTCCAAATCCAAAGGCTCTGCTAACAGCGGGATCAACTTCCGGATTCTCTCCTAGGAATCACTCAGGCCTGAAGACTCCTGGTTCCTTATAATATTCTTCCGAATAAAATATTGCCCGAGAATTCACAAAAATAATGGATCCTTTGGGGATTCTCCACCTACAATATTTGTCTTCCTCTATTGCAGCATGTGGTACACCTGACCCAGTGGTCGGGTTCCATTGTAAATGAGTGTTTCGAGTATGGTGTTCGCAAGTGATCGTCCCATATTGGCAATTGAAATCTGGGCGAGTCTGGAGAACCTAAAACACTGTCCAGTTCCCAATGGACACACTTTTGGATCTTGGGATGCAGAATGAGCTGGAGAATTAATGTGTTTATAACAGCGACTGTAGTATCAGAACCAGCTAAAAAGGGCACAATAACTGTTAAGTACTTAAACTTGAGACTATATACTTTGTCTGACCTGCATACATTGTTGCCGCAGCTTACTTGATATCCTCTTCCGTGTTGGGGTTGCGTCCTTCAGCCCGATCTGTGAGTGCTTGCTGAATGAAAGATGCTGATGCTTTTCCTATAGCCTAAAAGGAGAGTTCTGAGGATAGGATGCTATTTTGTAAATAAATCTACTGACAATTTTCTCAAGAGCTTCATTGAGCGGTTCAGTTAACAATAAGTGTGATAATGGTCTACATTCATATTGTGTAAAATTTTTTTAGCCTGCTCTAGGAAACCACATCGGGATATATTTCACTAGTAGTAAGGTATAAGTCTTTTTGAGTGAAATATCTGAAGAACTCACATACTTATGGGAAATATGTTCACCAGATATTTCGGTTGGAAACCATTAGTCAATTTCGCCATAGTCTCTTCAGCCTGTTCAACGATTGGATCATGCTCAGATTGTATGAATGTATCCATAGGCAATCCTAAGTATTAAATTGGCAGAGACATACATTAGATTCCTTTTTTAAGTATTTGGATTGGAAACCAGCAGTCTAAGCAGCATTCATGTGGCAGACACCTGTCTTTCTGAGAATACTTGTGTTATCGCTGTTGGGTTTAGATGAGTAAACAAACAGTGCTGGTATTTCCATCACTTAGAATATCACATGACTGGGAACGCCCATCCTCCATCCATCCTAGAATATTTCTATTAGCGAATTTGCTTAAAGAATTCCTCAAACAACTTACAAAGCAGGTTTATGTAGCATTAGTAGGGATGGCCTATCAGAATAGATAGCGCTCCGTTGCTCCAAAAGGTTAATGCAGGCCTTGGTTGAATTGAGGATAATTATATGTTTTCCAAGTGCAGTGACATGCACAACATCTCCGTATTCGTGACTCGAAGTTAGATTGAAAGTGGTGTCAATAAATGGAAGCAACTTGGGTCCCAGAGGCAGAGGTAATTTGTGCTGGTCCTTCAGGAGATAGTAGGCGAAGAAAACACCGGTGAGAATCCACATGTAGAAAATATAATAGCTGGACAATGTACCCATTTTCCTACCATAGGCATCAGTGACAGAGGCTCGTTGGTGGAGGGACTTGGAAACAGACTGATAAGTAGGCTGGGAATTTTGCGAATAAATACTACAAGTATCCTGCAATTTTTTGGCATAACCCCAGGGAGTGCCATGCATACATTGACTGATTGAAGTGACATTTATATACTAGTTTCTCATTGACTCCATATGATTGGTTCCGTATCCCGAAAGGAAAAAGCAAACAGGTGATGCGGCTGCAGGACTGCCATGGTTCGGCAGCAGGTTATAGAGTTTACAGAAAGTTGAAATATTATATTTGATACTTGTGAATGACATGATCCGTTTTCATTGAAATACCCTTGAGCCTTGAGCAATACTAGACATGCTCCTGACCTTCCTGCAAATGCTGAAGCTCCACTGTAGGCGGAGGTGAGCTTTTGCCCTGATACTTTGAAAATCTTCATTAGCGGAAGGGTTAATCCTGCATACAGTGTTCTATCTGTCCTTGAACCACCATATTAACCCTGAGCTCCTGCTACCACAACTCTCAGACAACTCCCAAGATTTTTCATATTTCTCAAAAGTACTACTTGATGATATGCATAAAAAAATTTCAGACCTTCAGCTCTTGCAGTTTTCATTGTATAGTCAAAACAAGTTTTTGTCACAATTTGTCACTAAACCGGTCCTTGAGCCACACTAAGTACAAGTCCCAATAACCTTCTCAAGGCACTTTTGCTGCTAATATCATGTCTATAGTACTTTGGTATCATATACAAGACTCTGCATAAAAATTCTTGATCATGATTTTTGGCCAGATCCCTGCAAGCCTTTGTCTCCTCACTACCTGACTGTCACACAAGAGTAAATAATATTGGTGCAGGGACCAAATCTTGCCCAAAACTCTTGAGAACAATTTGGTCTCTCTAAAATAAACATACTGATTCAAATAATTTTAAGAGATCCCATGGCTGGATCCAAACCTTTTGTAATTAGTGGAATCAATCTTGAAAGTGGCAAACAGTGCCATTTTCAACATACTCTGAACAGCTGCATACTTTTCACTCAACAGAAATCTCCAAAAATATTACTGAAAGTCGGAAATGGTTTTAGAATGTTACATAAAAAATAACGAACTGAAAAGACCAGTATACAAGGCTCCAAGTCCAAATGGTTCAAGGACCGGTAGTGGTTCAAGGACCGGTAGTGGTTCAAGGACCGGTAGAACACTGTATATATGTAATTACATAATATAAGTTATTATCATTATTATTTCAACTTTATTTTATGCATATAACTTGCCAGTAAGCTATTAATTTAATTTGAATATGTATTGTTTCAGAAATTCGGCCTCAATTTAGATAGCCAGTGAGTTGTGCAAGCACTTAGGGCCCCATTTTGATAGCATTCTATTTTTATTTTTATTTGTCATTCAAGATTGTTTGACACTGCAAGTGAACTGTCTTGCATGAAGACAGGGATTGGCACGTTATGCTGTGCCGCTACAATAGAGAAATAGAGATGATGATGATGATGATAATATATGAGTTAGTGCTGCATTCAGACTCCGCCATGAATTACGCAAATAGCAATAAAATTAGGGAAATTCAAAGAAGGATATACTGACAACCAGATGGAAGGAATTGTAGGCATTATCGCATTGGATGGTACCAGTGTTGCCATATTATAACCGGGAATTGGGTACATGATTTCTGACTGCACCGTTTGGACAGGTTTCTACCAATTAAACATTAGAAAGGCATACTTATATTCGGATAAAATCAAATTAACGTCCAGTTTAAGTCATTGGAAGTGTTAAACCCTCTTGTGAAGACATAGGAGTTGTGAAGCGAGAATCAAGGAATCTCGGCATGGGAGTTGGGGTGTACATGTTGCTAATGGTGTTTCTTAGAATAAACAGATGAGATTCTACATACACATTTAACAAGTATCGTTCCATTACAGCAAACCAGTCGACTTCAAGAACGACTGGAGCACTGGCACTGGGTATGTGTGTATAGCAAAACGGAAACATACATAATGGATTCAACCCTCAGGGGTGTGGTGGAGACTGTTTCATTGGAGGTAAACCCGTAAATGAACTAGTCATTATTTAACTGATGTTGACCATATATTTTTTCCTATTAGGCACGCATGTCATCAGGTACCACTCCGCGTTCTTTCAAAAAATGGGTGTTCTTTGGGTTATCCATAATAGCTTTCTGGACAGCCTGTTCCTGCTGCCTCAGGAAACACGAGATCCATGCCTTGAGTTTATGATTCTCCTTTTGGAGCCAAGTAACTTTAGTGGTTATTTTCTCCAGGGCCGCCGTTGACTTCAAAAGCTTATCATTGAGGCTGGCAATAACAGATTCCTTTTCTTCAAGCAAGGAAAAGGACTTGACATGAGCCTGTTGGACTTCCGCAAGTGCAGTTCCGTGTTCTTGCACCAATGTGGCATTCAACCGCTTAGCCTCAAGAAGTTGCTTGCGAGTTCGCATCTCACGGTGAGATGAAGCCTTCAATTTGCGCTCTGTACATTTAGATGTGTGTTTAAGGCTTCGGACTTTATTTTTGAGTTGCTGGACCCTTGGATCGACATTTTATTTGTTCGACGCGATGTCCCATGGCCATTTGATGGGTTAAAGCTGTGTGTGTGGAATTTCTGTGCTTTGGTCCTTCTTCTTTTCTGTGCTTTGAAAGGATCCTTGGAACTAAATGCCATATGACATGTTAAAGGGGATCTTGGATATGGAAAGATGCAGTTTTCAATGTAGTTTCGACACATCGAGCTTGTCTAATTAGATTAGGTAAGCCGGGCGCCTATGCTACTCCCACCTCAGACTACTTCGAGGCTACTTGAGAAGCTGTCGCACACCACCACACAAAACAACACCGGGATCTTCATGAATAGAGATAGACTAAAAAATCCGTGGAGGTCTCATAACGTGATGGGCAGTGCCTGCGAAGCTATTGTATATATCTTGTTCAGCACCCATTACTTGCATGTAATTTTCGCCATGGTCATTGACTAAGTATATTTTTGTAAATTATCTATATTTTTGTTGGTTCAAACATGAGCTGCTCCTTCTCAAATAGGTTGAACGTGTCGTTTCGCCGCTACAAGGTTGTGGGAACTCAAGTGTCGGAGTTTCAAAATCGCTTGGATTGCCTACCGCCAAACATAGAGACATGAATGGACATCTAGTCTCAGCTAGCTATAGAGTCATCTGTCAATCAATCTGTCAATTATTAGGAAGCATGATAGAATATGGCATGAGTACTGGCACTTCCGTCTCCAGGAACGCTTTCCTAAAATATCGTAACCCTGCTTTATCGCTGAGTCACTGAGGTCAGAACTCAACATATGCCAGGAATGTTTGCACAGCCGTATGCAACTTAATTAAGCCCTAGTCTATATAAACGATACGAGGTTGGCATTTAAACACCATTCTCCTTCATACCTTTGAGTACAGGCTAGCCCTAATATTCCCCGCTGGTCGACATTTATTTTCAGTACCATTTATTTTCACCACTCACAATGACACGCTTGTCGGCTTTGCTTCTATCTATCTCCTTCGTTGTATATGTAGTCACGGCCCCACTCCCCACTCCCCAGCTTGTTCCTCTATTAGGCGATGTAGACCAGGATGGTATTCCCTTTGCAAACCTTACCCTTCCCAGTCAAGGCGGAGAATTTCCATCATTCCGTGAGTTGACCTTCGAATTGACACTGCGACGTACTCAATCGCCCTCTTTCACAAGTTGAAGAACCACCAAATAAAAAATCTCGAGGGCTAATTTTTGATCCAAGCAATAGTGGAGGGCTTAATCCCGGGTTCGGTGGACACCGATCCGGAGGTGGGAGTTCCCACGGGGATGATTTTTTCAACGTAGAAGGCATGTTTTACGTTTTAACGTGATTCTGTCTTCTCATCTAACCGCATGACATAGAACACCAACAGGGGGGCAAGCCGGCGTCAGCACCAGCTATCCAACAGCCATCGAAACAACCTCCTGCTTAAGAGACTGCCCAGAGGATTCCGGCAAATGTGCATACGCTGATCGGACGATGATTCACCTACCCGGATGTAGAGTAAATCCTTCTAGTAAGACTCCTGGGTATAAACACAAGCATATCGCGGGACTGACGCATATAAGATAGATACCAATATTCTTGTGTCCTTGGAATCTTTGTGGTGGAATTATACTCCTCTTATGTACTAGAAAGAGTAGTATCCCGCTCTTGACGTCAATAAATGACTTCCTTTCTAAAAATAAAAAATAAAAAATCGTCTGAAAATCCTTTCGACTTATATTTATACATTCAAGAGTAGTAATCCTGAAATAACCAGATATATATAGTGAAGAGATACTAGTAACTGCTACCATTAATAACGAGAACCTGTCCAGAGTGTTCAGATTAAGCCTTAAATACGAAACGTTGAATGAGCATTTGATAGAGTCAACAGATATGTAGTTTTGGACTTTTCAATGTACATGGTCAATAATATGAATAATATGGAATAGTGGTTCCAGCTGAATATCACTGTGAGCATAGGTAGTACCATCAAAGCCCCATCAATCCATCGTCTGCCAGTTCGTTCTGGCTGCGGGCTCCCTTCGCAAAGGCCCTAGCTCACCAGTTCTTGGGTAGAACACCTCGTCAACGTGAGAGAAACGTGTCGCGTTCCATAGATTCTACTGATTGCTCACACACTGGACCGGCTTCTATGCAGATCCGGATATCCGACCGCGGTTTTTCGCATCACTCAGACACTCAACCGGATCTTTTATGATTGATTAAGCCATGCGGCACTGCTTTTTTGACGGTGTATATGACTACTGATGCTAATTGCTATTCAAGGAAGACGACATGGCACTGGTTGTAATAGTGCCATTGTGATCTTCGTGGACTAAGATAATAATGGGGTGTCTTCTCCATCCAGCGGTTCCACTCGAGTTGCGCCTTCAGCAATATCCTGCCGACCTCAATTGCTCTGGCTAACTAGCGTGCAATTTCATTCGGTTGATATTAGTAGAAGACGCCAAGAAGTCTTTGCATTTCGCTGAGCTTTGTTTATTTTCAAATAGTACTTACAAGATAATTTGATTAAGGCACGAGTTTTTGGGTGAGCCTGTAGAGAAAGGCTGGGTGCCGCTGTTTGGGTGTCGAGTCACCCACAGCCCCGACCAGTCGATGACCAAGCGGCGGCTCACCCAGCACAAACAGGGCCTAGATGGAGAGCTAATACGTGAAATGAGCGACTTATTCTTGATCACCCGACAACGGACCGGATGAGCCGATGTGTTAGAAATATAGTCAAGGGAATCTTAACAAGGCAATTGAATTACTAAGGCCTTGAACAATCAAGGATTAGAAATATGGGAGTGTTTCTAAGAGAAGTGTTGAATTCAATCGCATAGCATACAATTACCTTAGCACCCACGTGAATTAGTTATAAAGCAGGTGATCCAGGAGGTAAAGACAACGGTAAGGTAACGAAGTCTCATAGGAGATGTCTCCAAGCTGAAGAAAAACTCTCATTATATGAAGAGATTCCTGACTTTGGATCCTGATGCATATTGTGGTGTTCCTTCAGTCGACTTTCATCGATGGAAGCCAATGTAAACTAAAGAACAATTTAACTCATGTGCCAAGTCTTAAGTGTTTCCATATGAGCACGGCATTGAACTCTGACTCATCACGAATAAAGAAAGAACTTGAATAATTAGCTGTACAATAAGGATGCAAACTCTTTGAGTTCCCAGCTTCCACAAAGGAAGTATTAGTTTGGTCATGAGTGAGACGAGGATTTTCTGGACGCATGTAAATAACTAGACAATAATTGTATGCCGATTGATGCTTGAATTTAGCATATGATCAAACATTCAATATACGAAAATAATAAACACTCCTACAAGTGAAGAGAGCTAGTATATTCTTTCAATGTCAGTAGGAAAGTAATATATATACCAAGGCATATAATTGGTTGCTCGGTTCCAGATATTAACATTAAGGCATGAGACTCATGTATGTGAAGATAGTAGTCCGCCATATATTTGAAATAAGGAAATAATAGGAGCAAAGAAGTAAGCTCTAATGCGCATGATGCAATGTCTTCATTAATATAGCAAGGCTCGATGATCTGCAATGATCTTCTCGATATGTAAGGGGAATTGATTTTCCATAAGCATGATCATATAAGATCATTAAACACTAGTAATCGGGTTCACAGAGATGACAGAATACTTTATGTATGGAGAATAAGAGAAAAACTCTATATGAGTTGGGTCTCTTCCATACACCGGTCAGGTAGAGAGTGAGGAAAGGCAAAGGATTTCCTTAACATGTGAATGTCCAACTGGACCACGAAAACAGCCCTATGAAAGACTGCAAGGCCATCAAAGAGGACATATGTGTGTAGGGTTTTAGCATATGCCGAAGAAGTTTGTCTGAATTCAAGAACAAATAAAACCAAGTAAAGTAACAATGGAGACTCTCAGTGTTGAGTACCTAGAAGACTGTATGGACGCTCACAGATCCGAGAGTTGAGTTCACAATATACAGTCACCTCCACACAGGTATAGTGTAATACATAAGGCTAGGTGCACTCTGTATGCAGCTGTATGGGTGTAGAAGACCCAGGTGCTCTGTATGTGACTGTAAGGGACTATGTCTCAGTGCTCTGTATGTAGCTAGAGGTGTTCGTACTCTAGCAGATTGAGGACGAGCGAAGCGTTATCGCAATTATACAGTGCAAATCAGCATCACCAGAAGGTTTCGGGTATGATGAAATCGAGGGAAATAATCTCAAAACGGGTAAGTTCGCCGTGAAAGGTTCTGGCGGGGACTGGCGGCGTCGAAAAGCGGAGGGTTGGGGAAATCATCATGGGCTGCCCGTCTTGTGATAAGAATATAAACAGTGTAGACATATATAGAAATTAAAAATTAAAAAAAACACTTAACTCATTCATGATGTAGCTAATTCAACGTGCGTGTTGCACCAGTGGCTCAGAAAGAGCATATTGTAGTAAATCGACCATAAGTTCGCGTCACGCATCACGGAGTCCTCTGAGCAGCAAGAAAAACGGGCGCTCACTTCCTTTTATGGAAGGTGATCTGCCATAAAAGGCAACTCATTCTTGCCACGCCTAAAAAAACATGAACTTATGGTCGATTTACTACAGTATTCTCTCTTGTGATCTGTACGTATTGAAAGCAATCCATAAAATTAAGTAATTAAGAACGAATAAACGGTCACAGTGATAGCTATGTAGTCTAAAGGAATTTTGAGACCAGACATACTCGGATCGAGGAGGATGCGGTAAAGACGTGTGGTGACGTCAGTGCGTGCATGGCTTACCACGTGTTGCTGCCATCAGCCATCAGCCGCTCATATTTTCTACTTCCGCTCTTGACCACTCATAAGAATCTACCCTTCGCGTTTCTTCCGAAAAGGATGGCAGGGCTTCCATTAGGGCTCCGCACCGTATCCGTATAGACCGGTCTATACGGTTTTCTCGGCTAATAATCTCCTGACCAATAGGAAAGGGTCATTTGCGATCAAAGTTGGGAAGCGCTCGGCTAGCTTCAGTCTCTCATCCCCTTTGGAGGACAGGTATGTTGTTATTCATTAATGGTGGCACCAAGTCCTCTGATAAACAATCTTAGAAGAACTTACCTGTATTCCCAGAAGCTTTTTACCTTGTTAGGTGCGGATATGCTGAGTGGAAGTGTTGTGGAACTGCTAGGTAATGACTAGTAAACTTACGTCCGATATTATTAAGCTTCTTCTGAAGTCAGAATCCCTTGAGATTTAACATTCCTATCTATATCGACTTAATAAATAATTGTATAGACCTATATTTACCTGCCCCATTATCTCCCTCCATCGTGCAAGTCTGAGCACAGACACTCTCAAACTACAGATCTCCGATCAAGTAATAGTGTCTTTCTCCTCACGTCATGTTCAGTACCTCCTTTCACAATTATTAGATGCCCTGGCCAGCAAAGAAATGCTATTATTCGACATTTAGGCTTGCCGTACACCGTAATGCGCCGTTTACGGTCAGTATCCATTCCAATGAGCGAGTTGCCAGCCCATTATACGGAACAGTTACGGTACTTATTGCGCTGTAAATGGCCATACACTTTACGGCCGTAACCGTTTACAGTACGGTGCAGAGCCCTAGCTTCCATGACAATTCCTGACTTCGCATATCACCTATGGCTGCTGTGTCAAGGATGGAACTCGCGCAATTAGAAGCTGCGCCATCCTTTTCTTTCATATATGTTTTGTGTTATCATACAATTACTTTTTCGTTCACGTTGACATGGAAAGCTCAAGGTGATGTAGCCCAAAGTCAGCTCTGTCATCCTCTCTGCATCTGAATATTGGTGGGTGGAGTTGAAGATCTGGGGGTTCTCCAACTTCTTTCCCTTGTTTTATGTCTGTTTATCCTTGGTTTATTTCAGGTTTAAATTTATTTGTTTACACAGGGCGAATTGACCAAGGCACCCATTACGTCATCGCCATGATCCGCGTTGCTGCTTCCTTCCTCCTCCACACTTTTAGCAGCCGGGTTCAAGGCTGCACAGGGGGCGTGCAATTGGCAGCCACCAAGATGCGCAACCTTGTGGATCACCCTCCGCCAAGGTATAAGGAGGTAGGCCCCGTCTCCCCATTTGCTCATCAAACCCTTTGCAAGATATGTTCCTCGCTGCCGTCAAGAGTTATCATCATACTGATAATTTGTCCTAGTTTGTACATGTTCATCCGCATCCGTCCACATCCATCTGTGTCCGTCAGTGTCCATCCATGTTTGTACAGGCTTGTCTGCATCTGTCCGCGGTTGTTCGTAGGTTGTCCCTGTTTATATATAGCCATTAGTTTCCACCAAATCCTTGAGAACCCAAAGTAGTAATTGGCATGTGACTTGTTCCTGTAGAATTCCGCCATCAAATGTCCTTGTAAGGGCAACCCTCGAAGCCGAGCGGACGTCACGCAGAGCTAGCAGAGGGGAAATCCAAAGATATATAAGTAAATGAAATATATACACGCGAAGGGAATCTCACCTAGCAGAGGGGAAATCCAAAGAGATATAAGTAAATGAAATATATACACGCGAAGGGAATCTCACCTAGCAGAGGGGAAATCCAAAGAGAAAGACTTGGATTGCCTCTGCTAGAGTGAGCCCACTAAATACCGTCCGGAAACGGAGCATAAACCCCGAAAGGAAAATGAACAATGATCTGATGAACTCAGAAACAATAAGGAAAGGGGAACGAACCAATGAAAAGGAAAACAAGGGAGCAGAAGCGAACGGAGAAACAACGAAACGGTCCCGATCACTGACCGGCGCTGAACAACCCATCACTCATGCACTATGACTACATGCGCATATACCCTCCACCAGACGACCACTGTCTCCAACCAAACCTCCCACTCTCCGGCCACAGGAGTCAACGAACGTGCTGAGGGTGAATCCCGCGCGGAATCGCTTCCAGAGGGTGCTTGACGTGAGGGGTAGTTCCGGATGGAAATATTCCGGGCGGAAATCTAGGAGCGTCCCCTGACAGTCTGTAAGGGCAACCCTCGGAGCCGAGCGGACGTCACACCAAGCTAGTAGAGGGGAAATCCAAAGCTATATAAATAAGTGAATAATACACGTGAAGGGAATCTCACCTAGTAGAGGGGAAATCCAAAGAGAAAGTCTTGGATTGCCTCTACTAGAGTGAGCCCAATAAATAGGAAATAGGTCAGGTACAATCAAAGATAAGAGAAAATACAATGATGGTACTAAGACGAAAAAGAAACATAACCCATGTAGACGACCCTGTACTGACCAGCCCTGTCCCTATAACCCGTG
>KN837096.1:545874-560838 GCA_000827215.1 Sphaerobolus stellatus SS14 | reverse complement strand
AAGATAAGAGAAAATACAATGATGGTACTAAGACGAAAAAGAAACATAACCCATGTAGACGACCCTGTACTGACCAGCCCTGTCCCTATAACCCGTGTGGCTCCCTTCCGTGCGGGGCCCACTGTCTCCAACCTAGCCTCCCACTCTCTGGCCACAGAAGTCGGCGAATATGTTGCTGGGGAAATCCAAGCGGAAAAGAGTACTGACGGTTTCCGGGTGGAAATGAGGACTGACGGTTTCCGGCCGGAATTGCTTCCTGGTGATTATTAGTGTTGAAAATAATCCCGGGCGGAAATCTATGGTTGTCCCCTGACACAGTCCTTGCCCACCGTTTCTGACATTATAGGGATACTTTAGTCATATTTATTAATTCATGACATTGCCAATCAACACCATACTATGCTTCATTTATACTGTGCGAGTCCTCCGACTTCAAATAGTGCACACGCTGCTCAACCACCGGTAGGCCGCCGAAGCTTCCATCAACCACTGGTATCCAGCGCGCAGGACCATATTAAGTATGCCTCCGCTGTTTGGACTTGAAAGAATGCTTAAAGTAACCTATCTGAAAGTTTGAGTGTACCAATTTGTATCTGATTTTCAATACAGTAAATTAACTATAAATTACTGGGAAGGAATATCAATAGGTGTAAGAGACTTGGAACATTGGGTGTCACAGTTTTGTCACACAGCCAGATAGCATGTTTATTTGCTCAGCAGCGGTAACAGGCTAATTTCAAATTCTCTTCACTATAGATTTGAAACATACATTGAACTGAGTCCTATGATGCAGGGGGGGTAAATATATGCGCTCAAATCCACAGAACAGCTACCCAATGGCTATTTTGGGTCATGTAACATAGTCGGCCTGTCAAAATTGAATAGACACTTCAGGTGATCATCTCAGGCCTCAAAAATAAAGTGAAAAATACTCATATTATTACCAGTAAAATAGATTATTCCCAGGATATATAGCTAGTTTGAGGATATCACAGAAATAGTAGAGACACAGCATTACGGCAGACAAGGCTTACGTTTCAGTCACACGTGACATGTGCTGAGGTAATGTCTGGGAAATTAATATGGACGCGGACGGACAACTGCGGACGCGGACAAACTTACAGTCCGGTGATATTCTTGCTGCCGTCGAGGAATCCGCTCGCTAATCTGAGACACGCTAGTCTCCCACGCCGCGCATTTTCGCTTTCCCGCCCTCTCGCCACCCAATATCGTTCTCTTTTCTCCCTTCTCCCTGGTATACACATATTTGTTGGAATTAGCCTTCCCATCCTACTTGAAGTGTTAACTATGATAGCATGCTGGATATCAAGATGGCCGAAATGGTTAGCCTTGGAATGGATTGTTGACTCATCCACAACCATATATCTCTAGTCAGATTATATTTTGCGCGACATCCGGAATAGATGACGCGATCGAGCTGTCAGCTTTGCTTGCCGTATGTGCCATACACGTCGTTTCCCCGATTTTATACCAAGATTAATGGATTTTCATCTTTAAATTTTTAACGAGGTTTCCGATCACTCAAAAAAACCACCGTGCCTAATGTAGAGTCTTCCTCTCTAAATTCATCGCTTGCGTTATTGCACTGAGTTTATACAAGCTGTCATCACGCCAACGACCTGATATATACTTAGTGCAAAGAACTCATCTAGGCAACGTGTCTTCTATTATTGCTTTTCAATTCGATGGAATATCACTCCATTGGTAACTCTTTTAATCCTTTTTTTGAGGTCATATATGATGTTTCCTCAGTCTCTGGTACACATTTCATGGACATCTTTCCATCAACTTACGAGACTGGACGTGTTGCGTCAATGTCAAATATGTCACTCTGGTCTGATGTGACATACTGAGTTTCTACATGGACGATACTCTCATTAACGGCCAGAACCACTCTAAATTTGATTTAATCTTTCAGGCTGAGATAGTAGATTTCCGTTTTGGAAGGGATTCGCAGAGATTTCCAACCGATCTTCACGGGGAAGCACATGGATGTGGGATGGTATTCACCCAACAACTTGTACAGACCAACGGTCATTATGCCAGGATGTTGATCGGATAGCATGATGTATTCATGTCGAACGTGTCTCTTTCGTTCATATCTGTCCCTCAGTCGGATAACGTAAATATCACGTTTAGCAGCCATTCTTCTCAAGAATACTATCAATGGAACTTAAGCTGAATATTATGGGAATCATTGCTATTATGACGACATTGCCAATAGTAATAATGCTGCGATACTAGAAAATGCCGGAGGATATGAAAGTGAGATGTTCTTCCAAATCCACTCCTTTTCTCCGCGTCATTCAATGCTCGATCCCCGTACACCCATTAATCTATCCGGTATGGTGAGATCCAAGGCTTTTTAGTATTATCGCCTCCATGTAGCTGGAAGAAAAAGGAGGGAGTCCCGCTTCCCTTCCGAATTACGAATCGAATCTAATCGAAATCCCCATCAAGCGTCCCCTTATTCACCATCTTCTTTCTTCCTCTTTCATGATGTACGTTCGCATAATTCCTACGCTGCTTCTTACATACCAATGTTCGTTTCAGGACTGCTTACCGGCACCGAGATTGGGCTTACTGCCGCGCCTTCCAGTCGACTCTCTTGTCAGTACTAGTGTTTTTCGTATTTTATTGACGATATATTAGATTTCTCTGAAGACTCCTAGAGAAAACTGATCTATGGAAACGCTATTCCGTCAGGGCCTCCGTAGTTCGTCATCATCGCATAGCATTTTCAATACTCTGTTGACTCCAGAATAAATTCAATGTGCTATTTTAATTCCAGTACGAGGTCTGTTCTCTTTTCCTTGGCTTCGAGTAGCCTGTGAATTGTGTTTTCTTTTCTCTTGATGATAAATTCTTGATCGTAATTTCACGCCTTTCATGGTCATTTGAGAACATCAATCTACTATGTAAACGCTTAACGCACATCCTGGAAGATTGCAGCCGGTATTCGTTCTCCATGGATTAGGTGTGTTATTACCAGTGAAGTCTGGTCCGTTCATTTTTAATTATGCATTGATATCCCTGGCATCCGATAAACTGTGAAGTAAGTCAGGGACTCGTAAATTTATCTTGTGTCATCCGAGTGCTGGTACAGAGTTATTTGTGAAACGACGCCTTTTGTTTCGTAGCATGATTTTATTACTTTTCTCCGTTACACCGCGGCTCAATTAATCATACAAATGCCTAGAGATGGTCGTATTCCTCTTTGAAGGCAGTTTGTATGTTGATGCTGCGAGAGCCCACGGAAAAGCAAGATACTCCTAAATCACCCTCGCTTCCGCTTCTAGTGAGAGGAGTATATCTGTCTGATAGTTGTGCGGCTATTTCTCCTGTTGACATGCGCATGCATATATTGCAGACAAAACAAAGCCTCGCCGAACATAAGCGTAGCTGGTGTTCTAGGCATATCCAGTCGGGACCTCCTTCCTCGATATTTGGGAGTCTGAATTTCTTCACTCATCGATTGAGTCTCTTTAAGTGGGTCCTGCGCTTCTATTTTCTAGTATCAGAGACACTTCCATTTTGCGTCTCTTTCAATCGCTGGGAGGATATGGCTGGTGTCAGCGCACTGATTTATATCGATCACTGTTCCGGGAGTATGGCATCTTCGACTCCATGTATTTCACACCACCTAGTAGTCTATCTGTCATTTGAGTGGGCTGTGATACACCTCTAAATTGATAGATTACTTTTGGGGGGTGTGGAATACACGTCTCGAGATTTTGCTCTCAATCTCTGGACTTGTCCTTTGTTTGTCGTTTACCTTCGCTGCTTTGAATCATTACCTGAGAACCGCCGAAGCTCGTTGCCACCAATCTTCATCGCAAATGACATACATGTACTCAGCATGATCCTCGTCTTATATTTGTTTATGACTGATCTTCCCTTTTAACTTCTACAGACATCGAGTCGACCAGATGATAACAATCAAATTATAACTTCACCGAGATCATATACGGTCACTTATACCATCGAGAATAATATCATTGTCTAAATTACATCTCATCATAGGCAATGAACCGCTCGCTGGATTACATCGAGTAGCCAAGAGTTAGGCTCATGGCGCCTGTAGTAACTAATAATCACGATGTCAATTTTTTAATACATATTTTCTTTTCTCGTCGAATACAGTCCGATATGAGCACAATATTACAAGGATCGTGCAGTGGCCGGGATTTCCATTATTACTGGGCGTAGGTTCCATATTCTCTGCAGCGCTTGCGGGAGTTTTGATTGTCAAGATTGTGGTATGTAGGCGTAGGTGGGTTGGAAATCTTGCTTTGATTGACGATGCTTCGGCAAGTGGTCATTGGTGGTTCCCCAAAGTCACTGCGATAATATTCTTGAGCTTGAACTTCAATTTGGGGCAATAGAGTAGTTGTGCTAAAATTACTGGGGGAAGGAGCCTCCGCTGCTGCATAAAATAGCATTGTTAGTAGAATTAGTTTATTCAGCGACCACCCCATCTTTATTGCTATCTTGACAGAAATTGGTGATCTTGGAGAAAGTCTAGTCTGGGAGCTGTATAGCCATGGAGGCAAATTTGTAGTTCCTTACATGTTTACCTAGACCTAACCGCTACCTGGTCGAATATTCACGCATTATCTCATCGAACCGAGGTCGTTCTATATCCCTGAAGATCGTTATTTTGCTACATATCTTCACTGATATTTCCTAGGAACCGTTATTCTAAAGGAATATACGAAAGTTTGTATTCTGTGATATTTTTGTATCGGTGTGCTAGAAGAGCTTGAGGGTAATTAACATCGAAGACTCCGGTGTCGATTGCCTTTGATTGCCTTTTCCTATAGACCATTCCCGGGTCCAATGTAAAGAAACGCTGGACGTAGTTCCACTTTTTGCCATGCTAAAACCTCCCAGCTATCTCCAGACTCAAGATGAATAAATCAGTCCTATTACTTTCCTTCAACCAAGAATATCTAATACAAGTATAAATAATTGAACTACCGTTATATGATCATTTCGTTCTGGCAGAAAGGCTATAGTCCTGAGCATTTTTGTACATATCCGAGCTACATGAACGTACATATTATACTTATTGCTGTCGCCTTGGTAAGCTCGACCGATCATTGAGGATGGGAAGTACTTTCGAATAGTATAATTCCCAAGTAAATATTTAGTCCGGACTATTTCCCGCGACTACGTGTAGTATCCAAAAGGCTCTGAGGATTGAAAATTTTCAAGAAGATACTGGTATTTATTTAGAAAACTTATATCGGACAATAGACAGTTTTTGCAGGAGCGCCAGCGCTTTTGTAGCGCTATTTTTGGTTTTGCAGCTAGCGCTCTGATGACATTCCATCTCAAGTGTTCCCAGCCATTAATCTCACTCTTACATCACTAAATAATACCGCGTTTTCAAAATCAAGCCCAAAGTGCACAATATTATACTAGACAAGCTGGGTCCTACGCATCCGCTCCGGAAGAGGGAAGTATGGCTGAATACGGAGTCTGGGAGTCTCTATGGTTACTGCTAGAGTACAGTCCCTGCCATTATGCACCCTGTAGCAGTATCACAGTAAATTCGATTAGAAAATGGGTCTTTTGCTCCGCTCCGGTGCAAAAAAACTACCAAAACGTCCATTTGGGGCAGGCTGCCTTGCTTTATTCCGGACATGTCTAATGTTCACTGCGCTATTCCTTTGACTTTATATACTTTTTGGACCAGTGGGACCGATGCAGTAAATGGCTGTATACTTGAAAAATAAATCAAAAATAGTTCTGGTCAGTTGTGAATTTGATTATAAATCAAGTACTTAAGCAGAAAATCCTCAGACTCCAGAGTCATGTGAACATCAGCTGATCGAGGCAAACAGTGAACTATGGTAGTTATAAGTTGTCACACCAAGGTCATTACTGTGATTTTTGAAACAATTATTCAAGAATCTCCACCAAGAGTCATAAATTCAAGAATCACATTAAATTAAGGTCTATTTAGACATTACACTTATGTATATTTGGGGTTTAGGTAATATTCATAGTCATAGCATAATATACATGACTCATAGAAAAATTGTAGTGTGGGGTACATGAGAAACATCAAAAAGCCTGTCTATTGAAGGGGTGGGATCCAAATTGTGTGACTTCCTAATTGGGCTGAGCTCATAGAAATTAGAAGCTACAACTAATAATTGTGAACACAGTCTGAGAATATTTTCTGACTGAGCAAAACCTTTAAAAAGAATGGTATACTTTAGCGGAGTTGTCGGACAACATGACAGGAACAATCAAATAAAACATGCATAATCAGCTTACAGAGCAAGCACTTGGAGAACAGACACAACACTTAACCATCCCACAGCAATTGATGAATGTAATACATGAAATTAAGTACTATGAACCCACCAGAAGTGACATGGCTTTTTGGAAGTGACACATGGTATTAGTCTTGATTAATGTTGTGTGACCCAATAATAAAAAGTTGTTTATAGGTGTCATATGTGAATGTTAGATGCTCATTGAGGTCACCCTGTGTTAAAACAAGGTGTGTCACTTCCAAAAAGCCATGTCACTTCCGGTGGGTTCATAGTATACATGAAAATTTCACCTGTATAAGATAATTCAGGATTGCCGTTGAATTAAGGTAACTTAGGCAATTAAGAGTGCTGTGGCGTAGAGTTCTTACAATTTATGCATTCTTAAATTCAAGAAGCATGCAGTATGTTGTCATGTAAGCAGGTAAATTTAATGTTTACACAGCATGTAGAGTCATCAGCTCGTACGAATGACTCGCCCAAGATCGAAGTGTAGGGTATATAAGAGAGGGTGAGCAGGCAGACTATTGACAGAATGATTGTGACTTTTGTGTGATTTCCTAATTGGGATAAATTCATAGAAACTTGAGGTTACGACTAATTGATTTCACCCTATGGGGAATATGAGCAAACTGTGGCACCAGATGGAGTGACAAGAAGCGCCAGCTGCAAAACCAAAAATAGCGCCACAAGAGCGACAGCGCTGCTGCAATAATTCTCTAATACAGGTATGGATGATGCAAGATGTGGAGGATGTGGGGTAACAAGGAAATACATGGGACTACAACAGGGAAGAGGGATGCGTGTGCAAAGAAAGAGATACATGGGGTTTTGCGTGCTTGTTGGTTTATAATAGCGGCGCCAAAGGTGCCTGTTGAGCGGAAGAGGTCCACAGTAGGGTTTGGACTTGCAAAAAAAAAAATCCCCAGAGTATTGGGTGACATGTATGTTCTGTGGACCTCCACCATCTCGTGCTAGGTGCGCACACCGCAGAGTAGGTCCTTAAGGATGTACATTGTGTCAGCTGGCAGTGCTATGGAGCTCCTGACGAAAGGCTTGATTTTGTGTAGTTCTAGTGGACATCCATCATCGTCACTTCGAGGAGCTAGGGAGCTCCCACGTTATTGCCTGTGGCTATTAAGTATGGAGGGGGTTCTTCGTAGGCAATCTGCATTGGTGTAGCTGCCTCATGGGCTTAGTGGGTTTCAGAGGAGCTCCAGCTGCCACATCATCCGTTTGGCGCAGCTCCTGGAGGAAGTAGTGGAGCTACACAGGGGGATCCACGGGTCTCGGGGTAGCCACAGCTTAGCCGGTAGGACTATTGAAAGGACTGCCAACGGAGCTGCTTCGATCCCAAGGCCTAATAGGCCAATCAACGATGCGGCCCCATATGTACCTGCTAGGGATTTCAGGGGGGCAACCCGTACTCGGTTCTTCAAGCAATGAGATATCGAAGCTCGGAACCAAAGTATAAGTACAGAATAAATGTTTAAAAGACATGGCGAACAGTCACATGAGTAATATAAATGCATATTCTATGGCCACTGGTCACTTACCTCCCATGCAGATTTATGGCCACTGTGGCCATGTACTTTATCTGTAGCATTGGCAAAAATAGGTCTGTAGGAGAATTGAACCAAGGTCTTGTGGCCAAATAGTACACTGTTTTACCACTACACCACAGAGCAATTAAAGTATGATCATTGTTAGCCTCATAAGTAGGGTCATAAGGATGTATTAATTACTTTTCTCTGGTGATCTTAATTTTTAATAGGTGACTATGAAGTTACATAATGTAGGCCGGGGTATATCTATTTTTTATGACCAATAGAAAATATTTATTTATTTATTTTAGCGATTTGCATGGTACTAAATAAACAATAAGTAATTATGTAGAACAAGTCTCTATAGCTTAGTGGTAAAAGTTTCATACATATTATACACTCTTTAGACTCTGGGTTCAAATCTAGTGATGTGCATGTTTTATACATCATGTGGCCATATATATTTTGGTCATGATCATATGCATTTTGGTCATGGCCATGGTCAAATGTATTTGGTCATGGTCATGGTCAAATGTATCTTGGTCATGGTCAAATGTATCTTGGTCATGGTCATATGTATTTTGGTCATATATGGCCACTGGCCACCAATCTGCATGGAACTCTGATGAACAATGGCCATGACCCATGCATTTATCTTACTGAGAAAGGTGTGGCGAATACCGCACAAACTCTGATCGATGCAGATGAGGTGAAAACGGAACATGGCGGACAAGAGCAAGCAGAAGCAGACAACGAGATACAGCCGTGAAACTAGATCAGAAAATATGTTTAACCGATTTCTCGTCCATCCTCTCCTTTACCCCATCCCAAATGCTGTTCCCCGCTCTGGCATTCCTTTCCCATTCATCCAATAATGACGCCGGATCTGCGTCCACGTCCACCCGCTGTACAAAAAGACGATTATCTTTTATCGATGCCAATCTTCCCTCTATCGACTCGTATTCTGCCGCCCCACTCAGCAGGACTAGGCTTGTGCTACGGAGTAAGCGCACGAGTATAATCAACAAGCTTTCGTGCTTGAGGAGCGCCTTTACTATTTGAACAACGAGGGACAAGTTGGGATCTTTTCGGATGGACAGAGCGATATGTGTCAGGTTGTTCAAC
Organism: Sphaerobolus stellatus SS14; assembly: GCA_000827215.1. NCBI lineage: Eukaryota > Fungi > Basidiomycota > Agaricomycetes > Geastrales > Sphaerobolaceae > Sphaerobolus > Sphaerobolus stellatus. The sequence continues at coordinate 551,861 of KN837096.1, read as the reverse complement.
TGTAGAATACTGCTCATTGTTTGTTGGCTAGGTGCCTGGGCCTGCGGTTCAACGCGTACAGTGGGTAATAGAGTTAAAGTTTCTTTAGACTGGGGAGTCGGATATGTGCTAGGGCAGCATGAAAATTGACCATGAATAAATGTAGCTCTGCGAGCTCGCTAGTGTTTACTAGTAGTAGTTCCTTGTAATTGGCGCCGTCCGTAGCGAAGTTAACGACGCTACTTAGTGGTGGTCCGTAGATAGCATCCCTTGCTATTTCCAATGGACCGTATACCATTCCAAAAGCACGCAGATGTTTGCTAGAGGTACCACTGGCAACCCGTCGCCGTATATCTGTCAAGGAGGGCCTCTTCAGTGCTGTCACACGATACAGCACAGACTCGACGACATCGCGAACCCATTTCGATACCCTGCAGAGCCTTGCTGCGTCTGCCGTATCTGGCGTAACATAAAAGAAGATTTCGATGAGAAGTTCTATGGGGAGAACAAGTTGGATGTCGTTCATGGGAGAGTTGTGTCAGGGCGGCATCATTATATATTTGTTCAGGGCAAAATTCAAGGAACTTTCTAGCCACCATGACGAATTTATCAGTAACGCGTGACAGGGCAGCTTATCTCCTAAACTTGTCCTCCACCGTCACCACTGCGATAAGCGTATTCAAATATAGTTCAGCGAGACATTCTAGCAACATGCGCGATCCAAATGGAGGAAGATACGGAAATGGTATCTAGGCCGCTCTCTATTCCACCAAATTGTTCTCAAACATGTACAGTGTTCTACCGGTCCTTGAGCCGGCGATACTCCTTGAGTCACTGCAAAAAAAAAGGTGTTCAACTTTGAGAGTTATGCTCTGGAAATTTTTCTTATCATTCAGGCATGTAATTATAATGTCTTGAACATTTTAGAAAATATATCTGTAATGTGCAAAATATCTGGGACCTATGTTTACAGGTGTAATGAAGCCCAATGGCCCAAATTCAACATTGGATTGCTCAGTTGTGCAGTGTATGGAAAGAAGTAAGACTTTTGGTCTGATCTGGTCTGATTCGGTCCCAATTGCGTGCCCTGGGAAAGGCAGTGTTTTGAGTGTGATAGCCTGTGTTCTGCACCAGGACGCATCGACCTCATTTGACGTGTTTGACACGCTCTGGTTCTTTAATACTTCCTTATATGGTCAGTAGAGCTCTATCCGAGACCGCAAAGAAGGCAATGAGGACAAAAGAAAAGGATGCACTACTCCAGGTTGTGTTAGGATGCCACCCGGGCAATTGACTGGGATTCTGAAGAGGAATAGAGCTCAAAATTATGCAGTAGATAGTGCTATACCATTGTACATACCTTATACCATAAATAGTTGCGATTCCATGGCGCAGTGGACAATAATAGGGAGAGAGATGCAGTCTCGCTCAGAGAGTGGCACGGAAGCGCGCATGGCTCAAGGACTCGAAAGTGTGACATTTGCTGGACCTTAATGTCAGGATTTTCCTAATTTCAAGTAGAATACCAGTCGCCATGAGAAATTTATACGAGCTTATAAAGTGTACATTGGTGTATATATATATATATTGGAAGCCATAGCTACATCGGTGCGGTCAGAGTAGGTGTAAACAGTGTTTGGGCCATTGGGCTTCATTACACCTGTAAACATAGGTCCCAAATATTTTGCACATTACAGATATATTTTCTAAAATGTTCAAGACATTATAATTACATGCCTGAATGATAAGAAAAAGTTCCAGAGCATAACTCTCAAAGTCGAACAACTTTTCTTTGCAGTGACTCAAGGAGTATCGCCGGCTCAAGGACCGGTAGAACACTGTACGTGTTTGAGAACAGTTTGGTGGAATAGAGAGCGGTCGCCTAGATACCATTTCTGTATCTTACTAAACACTATGTGCTGGTTCAAGGACCGGTAGAACACTGTAGCCAAAGTTCGATGGCAACAGCTCCCACTTTTCACAAGATATTTCCATCTTCGAACACGTTTATGCACAGCCCCTTTTGCCTGCGGGTACAGTTCCGCTGCCGAGTCCGCTATCTGCCACGAACGTGTAAGATGGAGTAGAGGGCGGATACGTTGTCGTTGCAGATGGCGGGACATATTTGAGCTTCTTCGAAAGATTAACTGAGGCTCATCGTTCGTCATTAGAGAGTTTTTGCAGCAGCGTTGGCGTTCTTGTGGCGCTATTTTTGGTTTTGCAGCTGGCGCTTCTTGTCACTTTATCTGGCACCACAGTTTGCTCATATTCCCCATAGGGTGAAATCAATCTAGTATAATATTGTGCACTTTGGGCTTGATTTCGAAAACGCGGTATTATTTAGTGATGTAAGAGTGTGATTAATGGCTGGAAACACTTGAGATGGGATGTCATCATGCCTGGTGGAGCGCTAGCTGCAAAACCAAAAATAGCGCTACAAAAGCGCTGGCGCTCCTGCAAAAACTGTCTAATTCATTTTGCTTTAAGGCAGCGGAAAGGAATTCTTTAGAGAACGGCAAGACTGTGCTTGTTAATCTACATTCCTACAAGTTGGGATCAACGGCGGAGCCGTTGGCAGGGATTTGGTTATTTGCTTTTGTCTTATTGCAGTAATTGACTATATACAACATTTCTAACGTTTCCATCTTCGTTTGTGTCTGCTAATAATAACCGTGTATCATTTCGAGTCCGTACGTGAGAGAGGGCGGTATACAGCTGTCCATGTGCGAAGACATCAGTTCAAAGATCCAGTACTGTTTTATCCAGAGTTAAGCCTAAGCAACTGTGGAATGTCGTTGCATAAGCCAATCATAAGGGGAACTGCAATCTTTGGACAGTCCATGCAACGTAAGGGGGTGTGAAATCAAAACGGATCCGTGGCAGGAAACGGATTTCTCCTAGCTCTCCTGTTTGATGATTTATGACATGGATTTGAACTGTCCTGGCGTGAAGTTTGTGAACTATAACTCTTGCATTTTTTACCAATCCTTTCTCAACAGACATATTCCTCATTAATAGGTAGATTGCTCCTTCTTTAAGTCGCAGGTGATGTGGTGGTACGCCATTCGCAGTTAGTAGAGCTAGGTAATCTGGAGCTGCCTCGGGGTGATCGGGGCTGATCTGTTCATTTACCTTCACTATATCAGCACTGTAATACGATCCTAATGTTTAAGCTGTCAGAAAAGACCTATTGTAACTTATTTGCAGGTTGAAATATGTTCTTCACCGGGCAGCAAATCTAGTGCCCTCTCGTTAAATTCCTCTACACAAAGGTTCAATGGACTGAGGAAAGTATGCTTTAGGGCTTGTATGGGCTGGAGCAATATGTTTTCTGGAAATAGGAATGATATGGCTTCATCTAGAGAGTCCACCCTGGATACGAATGGAATATTGGTGTATGCATTGGTAGTATCTTCACCTGGTTTCACGACTTTTTATGTTTAGAGCAACGCCAGGAAGACAATGTAAATAGGCGGTCGAGTGAGCTTCTCTGAGGCACCATTAGGGGCAGGTTAGCATGCTATGTTACGCTATGTTATTGAACAATCACAATCACCATTTAGAGCCCCGATATGTCAGTAACATTTTCCGACATATTTTATTTGAACGCAGTGTCCCTTTATTATTTCGCATAAATAATCAAATACAAATCATTATTCGATTATCTCCTTCCAGCGTTTAAACGTTTATCGCTTGCTTTCTCAAGGCCTAAAACTATATCTATATATTTCAACGGGGAGATTAATGACAACGGAGCTATTGTAAGCGTGTCCATTGTGTAATCGGAGCACAACGCATTATAATGCTTGGAGCGCTTATACAGCGAAGGAGTGGCCTCCAATCGGCGCTGGCATTGGACATTGGGCAGCAGCCCTTCGTTAGTACATTGGCACATACACTTGATTTTTCTCCGCCCTTCACAACTAAGAGATCAATACAAGCATAAGTAATCGAACTACTGATATATGATCTTTACTCGTAGATGTTACGCCTATTAAATTAGGTTCTAGTAAGTACCGAGCCCTCGATCGTCTAAAATTTAAGCTTATTCTCTACCAGACTCGTCGAATGCTTCCTGCTAGTTACTCGAAGATGTTTAAGATCAAAAATTCGAATATTCGTCAATCCTAACTCAGGCGATGATATGAGTTAGATAAATGAAGGCACAGATTCGTTGCTCTAAAGGGACACAATTACACAACTAAGTATGTAACAAATCATTTAGGCTTCTTATATTAATATATATCTGATGGTAGGTTAAGTCATAGACGAAGATTGCTCTCCTCCGTTCATTAAAGGTGGATCCTTAATCTTCTAATTTAAAAGTGCACTTCAACCTAATATATGGTCTGCGTACCTCCGTCTCAAGATTATTTTATTGATAATTATTGGCATCATTAATTCCGCGGAGGATGGTCGGCGACAGACGCTGACGCCGACGAATGGGCTCTCTTGCTTCGTACATGCTCGTTATAACTACCTTCTGCGCGTCTTCTGGACATTTTACTTCATTCTATCACGAGGACATATTCTAATATAAAGTACGTAGCCAAAATTGATCATTTCGTTATTTTTATTTTCTTTGATTTCTTCTCGACAGTTTAGGACGTCGAACAGGCCAGCGAAGATGCCTTCAGTATGGTGTGCGTTAAAAATAAACTGTCGCATATGGAGTGGACCGAGCCGGTCCATTTTAGTGGTCGGGGAATAGAGAAATCCTTGTCGTCAACCAGGTGACTTAGGTGAGTACTTCCATTTAGATCCCATGGTGGCTAGCTGACCTTCCACGCCTCTTCTTTTTCATCTGCTCGCCTACTTCCGGACGAACTACGATGTGTTCGTTTCTATTATATAGGATTCTCAGTTCTAGATGATACCTCGACTTCTTTCAATACTCAACACGCGTGTGTCACCCTGTGACTCAGTACCCTTCTTCGGTGGGTTCCCTGTAATCGTCATGATGTCTACTGACACTCGATTATAAAGGTTTCTGTAACGAGGCGTACTGATCATTGCAAACACATCTCTGTTAGACATCATTCCATGCGACCTTTCAATCCGAGTCGAGTTGTGCTACTGCTCGGTAGCGTGCAACTTATCCAGGCTCAGACCACCCACGTTTCTGTCGCCGTTCCTGCCGCTGCCCCGTCTACCACTCAAGAAATTCCTTCGACACATATCTTTTTCAATTGAACAGGATCGTTGGCCAGGTTCGTCTATTTGGCTTGTCAGATGTGTTCTTATTTTCCTAATTTTTTTTTCAGACTGGGTCGGAACTGATTCAGCCAACCGATTTACATTAAATGCGCTCAACAACCTCAAAGCACTGACTGGGACTCCTTCCAAGATCAGAGTGGGTGCTGATTCCGAAGATCACACAGTCTGGTCTCCGACAGTAACAGTAAGTGATCGAAGGACTTTCGCTCCTGTCCTGCTTATTAAAGGGATTCATTTTCTATCCTTTTAGGTTGTGGAAGCCGAATTTCCTCCTTTCAACAACATCACGCCCTATCCAGAAGCAACAAGTATTACTGTGGGCGACGGTTTTTACCAGCTGTCAAAATGGCTTCCTTCAGGAACGATCATGACGTGGGGTGTTAATCTCGGTCTCGATAATGCAACCAATGCAGTTAATATGGCAAAGAGTATCATGAAGGCCTTCGGAACGAGTGCTGTGAAAGCAGCCGGCGTGACATTAGACTTGATCGGAATCGGTAAGTAATTTTCGCTTTCGGGATTATTTCACCCATTTATATCTAAATTATGTTATAGGAAACGAGCAAGCTCGAGTTTGCTACGCAAACGCCGGGCAAGGCTGAATCTGAATTTTGCCAACCAATGCTTAATCTGAATCTTGTCAACCAATGCTTAATCAGACTTTCATGCATCAATGCTTTCTATGTCTTATATACAGTTGCCCACTAATTTAATTATCTAACACTTCTGGATATACAATATTCAGAGATTCTGGTACATCTGTTGGAAATAGAATCTTGACCCGCTCTCCT